>CAUYPK010057587.1:0-15425 GCA_963574355.1 Loris lydekkerianus | reverse complement strand
GCATTCCTGCCAAATCTGAAAAATTCAATCAAAACCCCCCAAAACACCACACAAACAAGAGACTTTATAAAAACCCAAAAAAAAAAAAAAAAAAAAAAAAAAAAAGACTGTCACAGATTTGAAGAGACTCAAGACACACTTGATAAGTGGGATCCTGATTTGAATCTTAGACCAGAAAAAGGGGATTTTTGCTGAAAAATTAGTAAAATTTTAATGAGGTCTGCAGTTTAGTTAACAGTACTGTACCGATGTTAATTTCCTTATCTTGATAATTGTACCATGCTTATGTAAAACATTAATTAGGGAAAGATAGGTAAGGGTATATGCGAACACTCTGTGCAACTTTTCTGTAAGCGTAAAATTAATTCAAAATAAAATGTTTTTAAAAACCAGATGGCATGTTGATGTTAATGGATACCTTTCAGAGATAAATAAATAGAGACACATTATAGAGTGGCCAAATAGGATTAGCCAAGATGTGATTTAAGTGTGATAATCGGTAATACACCTTTATTCAATCTAAGATAACAGGATCCACTATCAGTATCACCCCACATACCTATCCAATCAGTCTGCTAGGTGCTCACAAATCATTACATCATCTGATTTTAGTACTTTTAATTGGTTATATACTACACAAGTTTGAAAAAGCAAAGAAAAAGCTCTAAAAGTTTTGAAAGCACTGCCATCTGCTCCTAAAAGTGCTGTATTTCCTTTTTATACTGATTTTCACTGTCTACTAGACCAAAAATATGTTTGCCATTATCATGTCACTCTAACTTCAGTGGTAAGGAAGGTTACCACTTATCATAAAAAAAAGTACTCCAATATTTTTGGCATTTAAGTGTGAGAAATCAGTTGGTTTGACTCCAGATAAAAATAAAAACAAAACACACCACCTAACCACCCTTCCCCCAACTCATCTTTTCTCCAGTCTCTGGGAATAGAATTTTGGAAACAGTCCTCACTATAATGTGGGAAATACTTCTGGTTTCTAATTATCAGTTACCAAAGAGTTGAGGGCTTATTCTGTCAGAACTGCCTCAGTTTTTAAAAAAGCAGCTAAGACTTTTCTGATTTGAGGCTAACATTCTTAAGATTGAATCAGATGCCAAAGCTGAAGTGAATTCAATTCCAACTAAGCAAGAAGTGATTTTCATCCGGACTCCTACTAATAGACTTAAATCATAAAATGTATATGAAAATGCATAACTATTTTTAAAAATATAAGATGCTGGTTACAGTTATAAGCAGCCAAATATCAACTTATCTTTTGCAAAGTTCGTCTCTATTTTTTAGTAAGGAATTATACAACCTTCAAATCTGAGTTATGAATCTGTCATTTTAGTTTCCATTGTAAGTCAGAATTCCTTGAGCCATAAACTAATCTAGAATTTTGTATACAATGACTATATATCTACATATATATACACACGCATGCACATACATATATGAAAGAACTTATACTACATCCAAGAACTCCATAATTTCATTTAATCTTTCTATTTATAACAATTTTACTTAATTTTGTTTTTCTAAACCTAACCACTTTAAAAATTACTCATCAACCATAGTGCTTCAGATTATTATTAAATTAAATTAATTAATTTAGAAGAATTCTTCCTCTTCCTCTTCATCCTCTTCTCTTCCTTCTTCTTCCCTTTTTTCTCATTCTATTTACTCATTCAGATCTTTGAATCTTTTTTCTATGTCTGAATTGATGTACCTCAGGGATTTTATTTGTTTTCCTTTTCAGAAAGCTTTTCACTTTACCATTGCTATTGTCACACAAAAAAGACAACTGTCACAGGTTTAACTTATTAAAGTTGCATATTATTTGCAAATCATTACCTGATAATGAATTTTTATCCAGAATATACAAAGCACTCAATAATAAAAATTCAGTAATAAAAATAACCCAAGTTTAGAAAAAAGACAAATGATTTGGATAGACGTTTATTCGAAGAATACATACAAGTGGCCAATAAGCACAAGAAAAGAAGCTTAAAAGTATTTGTCATTATAAAATACATATCAAAATCACAAAGATTTCACATGCATTAGGAGGGCTAAATACATGGTTAAAAGATGGAAAATAAGTGTTGGTGAGAATATGGACAATTGGAACCTCCATACATTACTAGTAGAAATGTAAGATGGTGCCACTGTTTTGGAAAATGGTCTTATGGTTTCTTAAAATGATAAAAAGATAAAAAGAGTTGTCATATGAACTTGCCACTCCACTTCTAGGTATATAATCAGGAGAAGTATATACCTACATCAGCATTCACATACAAATTTGCACATGAATATTCATAGCATCATTATTCATAATAACTTCAAAATAGAAACAATCTGAATATCCATCGACTGAGAAATGGATAAATAAAATATAAAAGATCTACATATTATTCAGCAACAAAAAGAAATGAAGTGCTGATACTTACTCTAACATAGATGAGCTTTGAAAACATTACGCTAGGTGAAAGTAGCCAGTCACCTAAGCACGCATATTGTATGATTCCATTTATATGAAATATCTACGATAGGTAAATTTATAGATTTAGAAAGTAGATTGGTGGCTGCTTAAGGGTTAGGGGAGGGGAAGAGAGAATGGGGATTGACAGTGGGTGCAGGGTTTCTTTTAGGGGAAAAACATTATAAAATCATATTTTAATGACAGTTCCATGGCCCTGTGAATATACTAAAAACAGCTGACTTGTATACTTTAAATGGGAAAATTATACTGTATATCTATACATTATATCTGTAAAATTACCATATCACAGTAATTTTTTTGAAGTTGCATAAGGGGCCAGAAGCAGTGGCTCATGCCTACAATCCAGGTGCTCTGGGAGGTACAGGTGGGAGAATCACTTGAGTTGAGGAGTTTGAGACCAGCCTGGGTAAGAGGGAACCCAACTGTACCAAAACTAGAAAAAACTAGCAGAGCGGGATGGCAGGTGCTTATAGTCCCAGCTACTCAGGAGCCTGAAGCAGGAGGATCACTTGAACCCAGGAGTTTGAGGTTTCTGTGAGCTAGGCTGAGGCCATGGCACTCTAGTCTGGGCAACAGGCTTAAAAAAAAAAAAAGTTGCTAAGAGACATAAATTCAAATTTTTAGGATATATTTATGTCAACTCTCCCTTACTTGCCTTCTTCTCATTGCCAAATTCCCTTTGATGCCTATATATTTACTCATTGATTAGTATATTTTCATATTAATATACTCATCACATAATTAATCAGAATCTGTTGTGAGTAAAACTGTGGACAATTCAAATCTGATACAGATAAGACATGCATGTAAATATATCTACTAAATACAAAAGGTGGTATATGATATAAGTACAATCTTATGAATGTTCAGAAAGGGGAGACATTATTCTTAGCAGGTTGATCAGGAAGATTTCATTAAGGGAGCAACATTTGAGGTGAGTTTTATGGAGTGGGTAGGATTTGAGACATGCTTAAATACTATGTATAGGCAAAGACTGAGTGTCTGCAAGAGAAAAAGACCAGATGTCAGGAAAGCCAGAGCATGTATGGCAAATGACTCTATTGACTAGAGAACAGAATCTATTTAAAGAGGTGGCATTAAGTTTGAAAAGTAAGGTGGAGCCAAATTTTAGAAATGTTCTGGGTATCAAACTAAGGAGCTTGACCTTTATTGAAAGAAAAAACAAACTTTTTTGATTAGTGCCATCATGTCAGTCATATTTCCAGAATTTGTGGGACCAGAGTGTCTGGAAGTCAGGGGAGACCATGGAGGTGGCTTTTCCTTAGCCTGGGTTAGCAATAAATCAAAAATGGGCTTAGATAGTAATGATGAGAATAAAAATAAGGGAACAAGTACAACTTTGAGAAAGCAGATCTGACATGTTGGGGTAAGGGAGTAAAAATTGCCAGAGCAAACTCTGAAGTTTCAAGGCTGATTGGTATTTGGTTGAGGCATCAGCATAGCTCCAGAAGGCTTGGTTTAGTTTTGGACTTAGAACTCTGAATTGTGATACAGGGGAGACATTCAGGTAGGAGACAGCAGGAAATATGGAAATTGAACTCATGTAAGAGGCCAAGACTGAGGCTACACATTTGGAAATCTCCATTCAGGAAAGAGCAAAAGTGAGATGTTGAATAAGATCTGGAGAAATATACAGATAAAAAGAAGAAGAGGACAAATACATCATTGGGGAATACCTATTCTCAGGACAAAGTAGAAAAATTAAATAGTGAATAGGCAGTATGAATAGGAGGAGGAGAAACAGGAGGGGATAGAGTCCTGTAAGCCAAAGGAGGAAAGTTTTGATAAAGAGTCAAGGAGAGGGGAGATGCAGAAAAGCTGGGCTTCCTGAGAAACTTGTAACAATGTGGTCAGGCTTGTTGGTAACAAGGAGCTGGGAAGTGAATGATTGGGCAGGAAACAGGGATACTCAAGAGACTGACTTCAATAGAAAGAAAGAAATGATATGGCAAAGGGAGGGACTGATTGTTCTGAAATAAGGAACTTGCTGATGAACTTGGAGGAGCCTTGATGGGAGGTAACAAGGGCACACGTAGTTCTTTTAGTGAGATGGAAATTTTTTTTTTCCCTGAATCAAAAGGAAGGAAAAAAGTTGAACGTGGGTAAGGATGCAGAGGCAGTGTAAGGTGGAGCAGAAGCCAAGGGCATATTATTTCTGCCCTATCCCAGCAACGTCAGATAAGAATAGATGTATTAGGGAGGCAGGGAAAGTAGGGGGTGGGGGAGAAGTCAGGACTTGAGGTGAATAGACTCAGCACTGTGGAGATCGCCATTGGTATTCTTAAAAGGTCTGCTGGAAAACACAGCAGCTGCATTAATTTATAGTAGAAACTTCGTCTAGGCTTTGAGATATTCTCCAACTACCACAGACATATTATCTATGATTTTCCTGCAATTCTGTTATTTCCTTTCTAATGAATTTTAAGCAAGTTTACATTTACTATAAGAAATAACCAAAGACATTTTGTCAGCAAACTCTAACCAAGTGAATCTCTTCCAGTCCAGCTTACAGCCTTCCCTGTCCTTGTGCTTACTCTAGCCTGACAGCTGCCGGCTGTACCTCCCATTTTCCTTCCTGTCAAAAATTGCATTAATTCACTGTTTCAACCTTGTTCTATTCATTCATTCAAAAATTCATCCATAAAAAGGAGAGTTTCCTTTGCTATAAAAAGCAAACAGGCTTTCCTATGATTTTAAAGACTGCACTAAAGAGTGAAGTTTTGTTCATGGAGGATCTGTAATCTGGCAATGAAAGGTGAGGGTAGGGTAGGATATAGCAGGGAGATCGATGAATAATCAGAAATAAGGAAGCTTGCTTTGATTCTGTCCTTTGTCTCAATAAAGACTTTCTATATAAATTTTCACTGCATTTCCCCTCTGGCCCTTTATTTTATACTCTCCTCAGTGAAGTTGCCATTCTTATTAATGGCTCTTCTATTACCCTGGTCACTATTATGCTTTCTGTAAGCCCCCAAGGACTTCCATTTCCATTGCAATTTAGTCATTCGCTATACTTCAGAAATCGTCATTTCTCAAAGTCTTTAAGAATCTCAACTCTCAAATTTCCTCCTCTGGCTCTACAATTCCCTTCCTCACACACAATGAGCTTTTAATCTACTCATCGCTGCTTCTAGGCCTTCCATCCTTTCCAATTCTTCTACCTTGTCACTCTAATTTATAGTTTACCATTTAAATAGAGCATGTCTTAGAGGCAAATCCCCCACATTTGTATTTCCTTATCCCCTTAATCTCTTTGTTTTCTAGTTTTCCCACTCTACTGATTGTATTACGAAAAAGGTCAACACTGTGTCTGCTGGGTTCACCACAATTTACCTTATCTGGTTTTAGGTAAGCCCTAGAGGCTGTATAGAAGCCCCTTTATTTTCTACTCAACTGAGGTTCCAAATGCCTCCACAAAGCTTCAGTCTTTACTCCATTCCCCCTCCACTAGGAATCAGACCTTGAGACTATGAAGGTCTATCCCTTTAAGCACAGCATCTCAGCTTCCCTCTGTCCACTTCAACCTCTCTTGTATGTCAACTTCTGGGTTTTTTTTCCTCTTCATGAGGAAAAAATAGTTTTGTTTGCTGCCATTCTCACCCTCTTCCAATATATCATGGAAAAAGATAATCTACCTATAGGATGACACTAATCCCTCCCTTAAAAACTTCCAGTGATCACCCCTTGACTTTGTTTTTTCTTTGTTTTTTATTTTTTATTAAATCATAGCTGTGTACATTGATATGATCATGGGGCATCACACACTAGTTTCATAGACCATTTGGCACATTTTCATCACACTGGTTAACATAGCCTTCCTGGTGTTTTTTAAATTATTGTGCTAAGACTACACACCCATTGACTTTGATGTATAGTCTAAACACATAGCCCACCATTCAAGGCCCTCTACAAGGTAGCCAAAATTTACCATTCCAGAACAGGTGCCTATTATCCTCCTTAAATGCTATCAAAATGAACTAGTTCTCCTTCCCCAAAGATGCCTTGCATTCCATGCCTCTATGCCTGGCAGGGTCAAGGTATTTATACATTCTGAGTTTAAATCCTAATTCTGCCACTTCCCAGCTGGGCGACTTTAGTCTGGGATATAGAATCAGTGATCCTCAGTTTCTTCTCTAGCTACATGTGAGAATCCAATAAAATGATTGTTGCAGCACTTGAAACTGTGTAATGCTACTAAAATGTAAAGTATTCTTTCATTCAACAAATATTCATTTAGCACCCACTACTTGCCAGGCACTAGTACTGCTGCTGTTCATTTTCCAAATGAACATTATGGATATAGTTAAGGAGACAGACTCAATCTGCATCCACCGATCACAGTAAACAAAAACAGCTAAAAGACTCAAGACATAAAGAAAACCCACATAAGCTTGAGTTCTGGCAAACACAGTTTTGAAAAATATTACTTGTAGATGGGTTGATGGCCAGTTTCAGCTCAGAACCATTCTCTTTTAGATTTTTATGTCTCTTTTTCTGTCTTTCTGGACATCAAAATCAACTCAGATCGATAACTTAAATAAAGGGATTCTAAAGCTTAATAGAAGTAGGAGTAGAATCTTTCATTCCTTGGATGTGAATCTCTGATTGAAAAAAAATGTATTGCTTTAAGTAAGCCCATGTCTTGAATCTCTCCAATCCATGCCAGATGGGATGTTCAGGAGCAGATTGTACAAGCAAGCTTGCAAGGGAACGTGGCCTTGTAAATATAGCTTCTCTGATGATGGCTGTGACTCTACTTGATATAAAAGACACCTTACTGATAAGAGTTTGTCACAATAGCTACCAATACAAAAAAGCACACACCACAAAGTAAATTTTCTCCAGTACTGACAGACACGTGCTAGTGTCAATAAAATAAATGACTGTTAATTTCCAGAGAATTGGGGTAGGGTAAACGGATGGACAAAAAGCTACTCAGTGAACAAGCTGTTTCTCTTTTTCTCACCCCATCCCTCTTTTTTTAAATATCCAAAATAGAAATTTCAAAGCTTAAAAAATTTCAAGGCAATTTAATTTAAGTTGCTTCCCATGACTTTAAACACTGAATGTTCACACCTACGTCAGTATTACATTGAGAACCTCCTACTCAGAGACTGTATTTAGGAAAGAAAGGATGCTGTGGTCTCAGCTGAGGCCTAGATTTGAAGGATCTTTAATTTTTAGGTGAGTTCTTCATCAAGACTCTGGAATGTAGAAAACTTAATTCTAACTTCCCTGCAGAGAATCAGGTCAATGTTTTCAATTTTCCCTTTAGCAATAATTATAGGAGATAAAAATATTTACTGTAAGGTGAACTCAGTGAAATCTCTATGTAAGATTCTTCATTATTCACACACATCATGCTTCATGCAATAGGTTTGTTCTTAAGAATCTGTACACACTTTGAATGTTAGCCCTCAGGACTTTCCTGATGTAATCCTAAAGGACAGACAATACTATCTCTCTCCACACTTAGATACTGACAAGAGTCATGCCCCATTTTCCTCACAGGATTTGCACCTTTATTACTTTTCAATATATAGTGCAAATTTACTAATTTCTTTTCTGGGAAAGCAAATTTTGGTTTTAGCATTTAAGCCATAACACAGCCAAATCACATATCTGGCATGTTATTTCATACCCCACCATTTTCATGGGTTTTTTTAGCTTAAGCCAAGCCAGGTGAGTAGGCGTCACCCAAGATAAAATCTTGCTGACTTTTTTTCCCCAAAGAAAAGCTAGCGAACAGGAGGTGATAAATGCTATGCTTCCTACTCAGACTCTGTCACATAAGATGTCAGTTCTTTATTTTAATTATATTCTTTGCCAGCTCAAAGAGGCAAGTAATTTTGCTGCATATTATCCTACCTTTGTTAGGGTTCCTCACAAGCAGCAGTGGAAGGCCGTTCATTTCTTGTGCCAGAGCTGGTCGTGATATCCAATTTCAAGCCAATCTCTTGGCATCCTAAAGAAAGAAACAGATTACTCATTGTGAATAAAGCACACAGACAATTACTGAAATGCAAACCAGGTACAAAAAATATGAAAGACCTTTCTGAAACAATATAGGAATTGGAGAGATTTGAATTTTCTTTTAAGAACAAAACCCATACACTCAAGTAGTGGCATTGACCAAAGGGGTTAACATGATACAAGCATCATCAGAAAGCTTCCAAAACAAAAGCGAAACTAAGAGCTCATATCTTATTTGAGTTTCCAGAAATCGGACCTTGACATGAGGACTGAATATTTGAGAAGCACAGAGACCACTGAGAACACAGTGAGGAGGGAAGATGAGGATGGAAAGGCAATGTATGCAAGGAGAGGGTCTATTATAAACCCAATCACCATGGCAGCAACCAGAGAACTGGAGCTTAATCCTGACAGAAAGCATTGCCAGTTTCTAATAAATTATCCCACAGAAAGGGCAAGGGACCAGGGCATTTACATTCTAACTTCAGGCGTCATTGGTTGAGGGCTATGGAGGTGGAGGAGCAGGGATTAGTTCACTAATATTTCTCATCTGCCTTTGAGTTTTGGAAAAAGCCATCATATGCAGAAACGAAGACCTTGGCAATTGACAGTAAGGCCTATGCTGGCTTAATCAGAGCTAAGGGAAGGAACAGCTCATGACAGGATCTACTACAGCTCTTCTTTGTACCCAATCATGGTATCTTCAGACAGAGAGTCATGTACTGGTCCCTGGTCACAGAATTTCCAGATAGGGGCACTAGATTTAGCAAATAAAAACATAGGATGAGTTCAAACCCTACATCCAGAAAAATAGGATAGAGAGAGACAACTAGGTCAAAGTATCTAGGAGAGTACAGTGTTCCCCTTGACCTTTCCCTTCTTACCTCTTACCTGTATCTCTCACTGGTCATTTACTCAGGTGAGACACCTTTGCCTTTTATGTGAAGAGTAGAGGTAGTGGGACCTTGCTGAATTTATTTGTGGAAAGATAATGGACAGGCATTTCTCCCTAGAAGCAGACAGATAGATGTTAAGTCTTTTATAGGCTGTAGGCACCAGTAAATAATAATAGAGGCTCATATGTATTGAAACTTTATGTGATGTGTCATTTTACATGATTTATATGGATTATTCAATTAATCCTTACAACAACATTGTGAGGTAGGTTAATTATTACCCCTTATTTCCAGATAAGAAATGAAGATTAATCACAGAAAGATTAAGTACCCTGACTAACACTACAAAGCTAGAGACTATCTCCAGAAACCAGCTCTTAACCACCTTGCTAAAGATGGAATCAAGGGATAGCTGATAGGAAATAGGATAAGAGTTTCACAAAAGAAATGAAGATGAGAAATGTTGTAGGGAAGATGGAACAAAGTCTCTCATAAGTGGATTGGACCTGAGGATTACAGATCCTTTGAATGAACTAAAGAGAACAACAACAACAAAACCTGACAGCAGAAAAAAAAGAATTCATAAGTATCTGTCCCCTTTTCTCACCACCATAGGAAAGGATAAGGAAGAGGGGAAGGATGGGCAGAGGGAGGGTAATTGGTGGGATCACACCTATGGTGCATCTTACAAGGGTACATGTGAAACTTAGTAAATGTAGAATATAAATGTCTTAACACAATAACTAAGAAAATGCCAGGAAGGCTAGGTTAACCAGTGTGATGAAAATATGTCAAATGGTCTATAAAACCAGTGTATGGTGCCCCATGATTACATTAATACGCACAGCTATGATTTAATAATAAATAAATTTTAAAAAAAGAATAGTAAACTGGTGATACAGCAAAAAATCCACCAGACCAATGGGATCTAAATAAGTACTATAGCTGGGAGTGGTGACTCACGCCTTATAATCCTAGCAGTCTGGGAGGCCAAGGCAGGTGGATTGCTTAAGCTTATGAGTTTGAGATCAGCCTGAGCAAGAGCAAGACCCCATCTCTACTAAAAATAGAAAAACTAGCTGGGCACTGTGGCATTTACCTGTAGTCCCAACTACTCCAGAGGCTGAGGCAAGAGGATTGCTCAAGGCCAAGAGTTTGACATTGCTGTGAGCTATGAATGCCATAGCATTTTACTCAGGGCAACAGAGAAAGACTCTGTCTCAATCAATCAATCAATAAAAGAATAAGTGCTATATATGAACTAATGCAGATCCAAATACTATTATCTCTATTGAAAAAATGATAAACTGTGTTTAAATAAACATTGCACCAAAAATACGAGGAATATTTAGCAAGTTTTGTATTAAACTCACACTTTTTGAAAATTAATTTGCAAATGAAAACAAATTGTTCACAAGAAACAAAAGCAAGGTGAGAAAAAGCTAGAGAAGATATAATTTTTTAAGAGAACCCTTGAGGATAATAAAGTGATATCTTGCCTTTGAACAGAAAATAATTCTGGCTGAAAGCTATTGAAAGTTCCACACCTTGCAAATAGCCAAACTATGTCCTTGAAATGTATTGTTCTCTTAGCAACCAAGGATGTAATGACTTTCTGAGATGGCACTCGGTGTTTTCTCAGTGTCCAGCCCTTGCCTGGATGTGAAATAGGGGAAAGAACAGCAGTAGAAAAAAGATAGCCTGGACAATAGTCATGAAAATCTTTTCTGGAACCAAAGATGTAAGAAAAGATGTCTGGAAGAGACAGGGGTAAAATTGTGACATCTTCCAATAACCAGTAGAGACACAGAATAAGAAAGCTCACAGTGGCACAGCACAAAAAGACATATACATCCAGAAATCCAGCTTTTTTTGGGGGGGGGGGGCTATTATCCATCAAAATAAAGAGAATGAACATATCAAAATGAACTCATTATTTTTTGACAAAAAAAAAGTTTTCTGGCTTTTTCCATTGATGGAATCTGAAGGCAGTGATGTCCAGTGACAGTGAACATACCTAATGCCCAGATTTGGTGTCTAAATGCCATTTCCCTCTGAGAGGAAGTGGGATTCTTTAGAGAAATGGTTCATTACAGACCTAGAACAGGGAGAGTATGGCTGTGAGCATGAAATATTTTGATGTGCCAAAAATAAGAAATCACTCAGTGATTATGGGAAGGACATAGGCAGCTCGAAGAAACTCCTTTGAGAAAAATTGAGACAATTTGAGCACCAAAAAGAATAATGGGTATAAATTATGACAAGGCTGAATAAATGAAAATCCATGGGTCCAAATGATGCTAAGTGGGAAGGAAAAGAGTGGGAAAAATAGGAATGCTCTTTCCTACAGAAGGATAAAATTAATAAATGTAGAAGGACTGATAGAAATAGAAAATCATGTTTTTGCAACTATAATGCAACAGTTGGTTAATACAAGAATTTTGAAGCCACTGAGTAAAGGGTCATTTGGAACAGGATGTCTAGATGGTATCAGCCTATCACTCTTGAATTACTTGCAAAGAGAAAAGTTTTTCTTTTTATTGGAAAAATCTGGTGGATTCAGTGAAGCACTCATCCATAAAATGAATATAATAATAGTACCAACTTTAGGGAGCTGTTGTAAAGGTTAAACAAGCCAATTCATGCAAAACACATACCACTGGGCCACAGAATAAGGGCACGATAAATTCACATTACTAGAAAAATAATAATAATTCTTATTATTTTATCTAAGCTGAGGGCTAAAATCTAAGCAGGCCAAATGGGTTATTTTTCTGTATTTGCTGTAAAGATCATAGCCATCACAAGCCTGAGTGGTTTGAAATGATTTGAGTGATTTGAGATGGCCAATATCAAGAAGTAGCAAACCCAAGAGCATAAAATCCAGAAGCAGAGAGTGCCCCAATATCAAGAAAAAAATTGTGTAGATAGTTTATTCCAGACCTTTCCAGGATAGAGCAACTGCTAAGTTCTCCAGAAAAGATGTGCATGCTTCTTACCCTCCTTCCTTCCCCACATCAAAGAGACAGGATGGAGCAAAGAGATTCAAAGAGAAAAATAGATAGCTAAGCCTCTTCCCAAGTGGCAGCAGCTTTTGTTTCCTGTGACCACGCTGTCTTTTTTTTTTTTTGTTGTTGTTTTTGTTTTTGTTTTTGTTTTATGGATTATTGTTAAGGAAGAAAATGCTTTTGAAGAGCTAAAGTGGAGATCCAAAGAAAAAAATGATGGTTGACATTTTTCCTAAGGAAGGTAAATGCAACCTCAATCTACTTTTGCTAAAATATCTGAAAGAAGATTATTTTAAAATATGAGGGATATATTACTCTTGTAAGCTCATTTATTTCTCTTGTGCTAGGGCTTCATTTACTCCCTAGGAAACATGTCCAGATGAGAAAATGTACCTTTTGAAGTCTTCAATACACTTGAGGGTAAGATGAGGTGGTAGTGATGGAGCCAGCAAGAGTTTTTGGTGAGCATCCCTTGGCTAAAACCTAGATTAGGAGATCTTATTAGACCTTACTATTATAGTTTCAGTCTTTTCCCAATTTCCAATGTCTTCATCTCTTTGCGAGAAGGAATTTTCTAGTAACTTTGGCCAGCTCTGCCTACTGCACAGAGATCAAAAGTGCTAGAGAATTAATGCCTCTAGACACCTCAATTTATGACAAACAGGATTAGGGGTATTCTCCAGATCTCTAACACTTTGGGTAGTGTCTTTCTTTTGTGTTTCTATGACAGAGTACTGGGTACTTTATAAAGAAAAGAGATTTTAACTCACAGTTCTGTAGGCTGAGAAATTCAAGGGAGTGTCCTTGGCTTCCAGTGAGAGGTTTTGAGCTGCATCACGATATGATGAAGAAGGTCAGATGCGAAGCAGATATCTGTGAAGAGAAGGAAACCTCAGGGGTAGTGTCTTTATAACAACTCATTCTCATGCAAACAAATCTATTTCCACAACAACCAACTCAGTCTCACAAACCAATCCAATCTAACAAGAGTGAGAACTCACTCTCTGCCATGAGAATAAAACCAACTCATTCATGAAGGATCTGCCCTCATAACCCAAACTACAAGAGCTGAGGAGTAGCATTCTGAAAGGTAACAAGAGCATGGGATCTGGGCTGTTGTGGCACAAGAGCTGGTCTCTGGATCAAGGTCATTTACTAAGTAGTAAGTATTTTAACAATCAATAAAACCAGAGCATGGGATCTGGGCTGTTGTGGCACAAGAGCTGGTCTCTGGATCAAGGTCATTTACTAAGTACTAAGTATTTTAACAATCAATAAAACCTACCAGTGTATACTGATTGAAGGTCAGTTCTATCTTTAGGTATTGAGATGGTTCTTATGATATTTGGATAAATAGAAGACTCCAAAGGTTTTTTTGTTTTGTTTTGTTTTTTTTGTTTTTCTTCCTATTAAATCATAGCTGTGTACATTATTGTAATCAAGGGGTACAATGTGCTGGTTTCTTATATAATCTGAAATATTCTCATCAAATGGTTCAACAGAGCCTTCATGGCATTTTCTTAGTTATTGTATGTAGACATTTGTATTCTGCATTATAGTAGGTTTTGCCTGTACCCATTCTAAGATGGACCATAGGTGTGGCCCCACCCATTATACTCCCTCCAACCTAACCACCCCCTCCTTTCCCCTCCCTTGGTTCTTTCCCCAAATTCTTGTGCTATAGAATTCTGACATAAAGCCATCTGGTCCTGGGATTTTCTTTTTAGGTAGATTTTGTATAGTTGATGCTATTTCAGAACTTGATATAGGCCTGTTCAACATTTCCACTTCGTTCTGGCTAAGTCTTGGTAGGTGGTGAACTTCCAAGTATTGGTCAATTTCTTTCAGATTTTCATATTTCTGAGAGTAAAGTTTCTTGTAATTTTCATTAAGGATTTTTTGAATTTCTGAGGGGTCTGTTGTTATTTCATCGTTACCATTTCTGATTGATGAAATTAGAGATTTTACTCTTTTTTTTCCTGGTTAGCTTGGCCAAAGGTTTATCTATTTTGTTGATCTTTTCAAAAAACCAACTTTTGGATTTATTGATGTGTTGTATAATTCTTTTGTTTTCAATTTCATTTCATTCTGTTCTGATTTTGGTTATTTCTTTTCTTCTGCTGGGTTTGGGGTTGGAATGTTCTTCCTTCTCCAGTTGCTTGAAATATCCTATTAAGTTATTAACTTCCTCTCTTTCCATTTTCTTGAGGAAGGCTTGCAGTGCTATAAATTTCCCTCTTAGGACTGCCTTTGCAGTATCCCAGAAGTTCTGATAATTCGTGTCTTCATTGTTGTTTTGTTCCAAAAATGTGGTGATTTCCTTCTTAATATGGTCTATAATTCATCTATCCAGCAGCATAAGGTTATTTAGCTTCCATGTTTTTGTATGGGTATGCAGATTCGTGTTGTTATTGAGTTCCACTTTTATTCCATGATGGTCTGAGAAGATGCAAGGAATAATTTCTATTTTCTTAAATTTGCCGAGGTTAGATTTGTGGCCTAGGATGTGGTCGATTTTGGAGTATGTTCCTTGGGCTGCTGAGAAGAATGTGTATTCAGTTTTGTTGGGATGAAATGGTCTGTAGATGTCTGTTACATCCATATGTTGAATGGTTAAGTTTAAATCTAAAATTTCTTTGCTTAGCTTCTTTTTGGAGGATCTATCCAGCACTGCTAAAGGGGTGTTAAAATCTCCAACTACTATGAAACTGGAGGAGATCAAGTTGCTCATGTCTGTTAGAGTTTCTCTTATAAATTGAGTTGCATTCTGGTTGGGTGCATAAATATTAATAATTGAAATCTCATCATATTGAGTATTACTTTTCACAAATATGAAGTGTCCATCCTTATTCTTATTTTTGTTGGTTTAAAGCCTATTGCGTGCGCGAATAGGATTGCAATGCCTGCTTTTTTCTGCTTTCCATTTGCCTGGAGTATAGATGACCATCCCTTCACCTTGAGTCTATATTTGTCTTTTAATGTAAGATGTGATTCTTGGATGCAGCAGATATCTGGCTTGAGTTTTTG
>CAUYPK010057586.1:0-23203 GCA_963574355.1 Loris lydekkerianus | reverse complement strand
AGTTTTGTAGTAGAATCCCTAGTGTTTTCCAGATATACAATCATATCATCTGCGAAGAACAAAAGTTTAATCTCTTCTGACCCTATATGGATAGCCTTGATCGCCTTTTCTTCCCTAATTGCGGTGGCTAAAACTCCCATTACAATGTTAAAAAGCAGTGGAGACAATGGGCAGCCTTGTCTGGTTCCCGGTCTGAGTGGAAATGATTTCAATTTAACTCCATTCAATATGATATTGGCTGTGGGTTTGCTGTAGATGGCCTCATCAGTTTAAGAAATGTCCCTTCTATACCAATTTTCTTAAGTGTTCTGATCATGAAGGGATGGTGGATATTATCAAAAGTTTTTTCTGTATCAATTGAGAGAATCATATGGTCTTTGGTTTTTAATTTGTTTATGTGCTGAATTATACTTATAGATTTACGTATATTGAACCAGCCTTGAGACCCTGGGATAAAACCGACTTGGTCATCATGTATAATTTGTTTGATGTGTTGCTGGATTCTGTTTGTTAGGATCTTGTTGAATATTTTTGCATCTATATTCATTAGTGATATTGGTCTATAATTTTCTTTGCTTGTTGGGTCTTTTCCTGGTTTGGGGATCAGGGTGATGTTTGCTTCATAGAACGTGTTGGGTAGTCTTCCTTCTTTTTTTCCATTTTGAAACAGCTTGAGTAATATAGGTACTAATTCCTCTTTAAAGGTTTGGTAGAATTCTGTCGTGAAACCATCTGGTCCCAGGCTTTTCTTTTTAGGGAGGTTTTGTATGGTTGAGAGGGCTGCCAAAAACTTTAAACTCTCTGCTTCTGAATTTTCACATCTGTTAGATTGAAATGTTACCATTTTGTGTCAGAAAGACTTTACAAAGACTTAATCAAATCATCGTAACCCTTTCTCCATTGCATAGTACTGTGTCTAGAACCTGATGACCTCTCCATGAATGTAACTGTTATTGTAGTTGTTATGGTTTGTATGGAAGTTGTTATTATTAGTTAGCCAATTTTTTTTTGTTAGAAAAAAAAAAAATAGTGCTGTAACTGACTACCTGTTTTTGATTTTTGGAATGTTTCCAAGGAACATTTAAGTGAATTACTTTTCAGAGAAGAGCTATTTGATACAGCTATTGGTTTTTGGAGAATGATGGCCACAGGCATACTTCCTTTTCATATAGTTACCATTGAAACATTCCTTCTAGTTAGCTACCTCTGTCAGTCATATACCAAGCCATTACTGCCCATCTTATGGTTGTGTTACTTGATAACTTTTTTTATTTTGTGGTTATTGATTCTGTTTTTATACAGTGTGTTATATAAGCTCTCTGGATTACATACTTGTATAATTTCAAACCGTAAAGAGTGGTGGTTAGAACTTAGTGATAGGAATGGAAATATACCTGAACTACATAAGAATGTATGAAATTTTGAGATATATTTCCATAAGATGCAGTGAATTTTACTTTCACAAGCTAACCTCAGTCAATGAATGTGTAAATATCCAGTTATTACACAATGTCATCCATTAACACATTGTCTTGCCACACTAGAAAAACAAATTTCCCTTGGGGTCATGGTGTTTTTTTATGAAAATAATACATGATCTGCTCTAATACAATGCAAAATTTGTCATTGTTGTTTTCTGTATGTGAGTTTTATGCAATTCACATGGTGCTAGAATCGTTTTACACTGCATGCCATGCGAGTCGTATGTGACTCACAGCATACTTATTGAATTTTTATTCTGGGAACTGAATCTTCTTCTCATCTCACAAGTATTTAGTTGTGTCTGGAGTGGACCTAGGAGTGGTCATGTATGATGACCTCTGAATCATACCTCAGAAATATGTACAACCGTATCATCTTGCTTTGTACTATCATATATATTTCCTTCAAAGAGCTGCCAGGCAAACATTAAAGTGGAAATGCAGAACTGAAAGTTATGTTGATAGGGAACACTGTCCAACCAGCATGTGTGGCACACGTGGGTGGGCTGGCTGGAGCAAGGCGCTAGGAAGTGGGGGAGATGTGCAGAGTGACAGTGAAAACAATGAGCAGAGGTTTCACCATGCACAGGTATGTGATGGACATTCCAAATATCTACTCTCCACTAGTTCCATATGCTTCACAAGGCCATGGACACAAAACAAGTGTGAGCTAAATATAACTCACCTAGCAGTTAATGTGCTAATATATAGGTGTTTACATTTACAGTTAAGGGACAGGCAGGCTGGTGGTAATTTTAGGGTTTCTGTCTTCTGAAAAACTGTTCTTTTAGTCTTTATGAAATTAACTCATATAGTATTAAACGTGTGCTATTTATTTTGAAGGGAGCACATACAGTAAGAACTGTCAACTCCTCTGCACATGCATATAGCGAGTCAATGTTTTTGAGTCATTTTAAACAAGTATTCACTTATTTAAAGGTTTGTAATTCTAAGAAGTTTAAAATTGTCTGAATAAAGGTTAAAAATGAAGAGAACCCCTAAAGGAAATGCAAAGAAACAATGGGAAAAAAGATAAATGGTCTAAGACAGAGAACACTAAAGAAAGACAAATTACAAATGAAAAACCATGACATGCCACAGGGAATATTACAGAAAAATAAATATATTGAATTTTAAAATAAACTTATTTCACCTTCTGAATGTTTGCATATGTTCTTGCACCCACTCTAATTGTTTTTGTCAAGATAAATTTATGACTTGTTTTTATTTTATTTTTTCAACAGAGTCACACTTTATGTCACTGGGTAGGGTGCTGGCATCAGCAACCTCAAACTCCTAGGCTCAAGCCATCCTCTTGCCTCAGCTTCCCCAATAGCTGGGACTACAGGCCAGTCATGATGTCTCACTAATTTATTTTTATTTTTAGTACACATAGGCTCTCTCGCTCAGGCTGGTTTGGAAATCCTAGTTCAAGTGAGCCAACTGCCTCGCAGGGCACCAAGATTATAGGCCTGAGTCACCATGCCCAGCCTCATTTCCTTCTTTTTAATTCATTACCTTTGCTCAGATACTGCCTGTTAAATGAAGTAGATCATGCTACCAGTAGCTACATAAATGTCAGTTACTGTCTACCTCATTGTTTTTCTCTTACGTTCTAAAAACATCTGCTCCATATATTTTCCCATCAAATGTAAAGAACATGAAAACTGGTTGATTTATCCCAGGCAACATGGAAAAGCACAGCACAAATGGGCGTGTAGACACATGCACACACCCAAACACACATTCACACTTCCTGCTTCAGATCGCACTTAAGGATTTTGCTAGTCAAGGCAGGGTGAAGGCTCAGGCCTATAATTCTAGAACTCTGGGTGGGAGGCCCAGGCAGGTAGATTGCTTGAGTTCAAGAGTTTGAGACCACTGTGAGCAAGAGGAAAACCTCATCTCTACTAAAAATAGGAAAAAAAAAAAAAAAAAAAAAGCAGGGCATCATGGGAGCCATAGTCCCAACTACTCAAGAGGGTTAGCCAGGAGGATCACTTAGTTCAAGAGTCTCTAAGAGTCGGAGATTGCTGTGAGCTAAGATGAGACTACCACACTCTACCGAGGGTCACAAAGTAAAGCTCTGTTTCAAAAAAAAAAAAAAAGGATATTGGGTAGAATTATGAAATATCAAATATATACACTATTGGTTGTCCCAAAGTAAAATGGAACAGTTTCACTTGATACATTCTATGAAATATCTCCTCTACTTTGAGACTGTGGTTTACAAGGAACATAATAAATTGAAAGCCTTTACACAGGCATGTGTTTGATTCTATGTTTGTTTGATTCTTGGGCTGTTAAATGTTTTTAGAAGGAATAATATTATTTCTTATAACTTAAATTTTGTTGATAGTAGTTATGTACAAATATTTAATAGTAATGTATAATAATTTTCTACTACTCAGCGATTTGTATGAATTTTAACAGCCATTCTTAATCCATCCTGTAATAGGTTAAAGGGAAGAGATTCAATAGCGGAAAGGTGAAAGGGCAATAAGATGAACAGGTTCTAGGTACACCAATTTTCTGAACTTTAACAATTTATACTTAGATGTCATGGAGATTGAAATAGTAAATGACATTTAAAAGTAAACTTATTAAATTCATGCTTTTGTAAGCAATGCATCAAAATACACTAAAATACTTACTTTTGATAGAAAGATAACTTTAAAATAGCAAGCAGGACTAATGTCTTTGTCTGCTATAAGAAGAAAATAATTTTGCCTTCTAATATCACTCATAGATTAATTATACAAAGCAAAGATCGTGTCCTAAATTATAAGTTTAAAAACTTTATAAGCCATTTGATTTGATAAGTGCATATATACTAAATATGCAAAATTCTTTCACATGGGTATTTTATCAAAAGTCACTGTAATTATTTTTGTCATCTTTTATTAAATTTCTAATTTATTGCCTAGGATGCTATTTTGGAGGTCTGTTCTTAAATATTTTCCAAATATTCCTTAGAATTCATAGAATAGTTTAGATTATAAAGTATTTTTTATGCTTATAATCACTCCCTGCATAGAATCCCTTATGAATATAAAGACTCTAACCCTTGAATAGACATCACCAATCAACTATTATTCTTTGGTTTTAAAAGCCATGCATGGTGACACACACTAGCAGATTATAAAGTATTGACATAAAAATATATCATAGTCTTTGCATTCAAGACTGAACAAAAAGACTAACATTTGTCTCTACTTCTAGGAAAACATTCTATATACTTATATGTGAATAATATTACTGTTCAGCACTTATATTTTAATGTATCAAATATTTCAGAAATTATAACAAAGACATGCATATATTTTAAAGACATGATATCATTGAGTAGACATAATCCATTCTGGCTTCGTTATTTTTTACAACTTAATTCCTTTAATACCAAATAGAGAAATATGTGTTTGAAAATGTAAATATTAAGAACTGATCACCTTAAATGATGTGTATCATCCATTATATAAATGAACATTTATTATCTTATACTTAATAAAGGGGCATAATTCACACATAAATCCATTTTACAAATATACATTGAATACCTATGTAAGGGAACAGGCTCCTCATTAAAATAGAAGCCTTCTAGGATATGAGTGGAGAATTCTTTCCAAGAGACAAAGGCAAACTTAGAAGGGAAAAGGCATTAAATTAACCCTGAGTTGTACATTGGCCTTGATGTTCTCTTATATTGTTTCCTAACATAAGAGACGGCAAATGCTTCTCTTTCATTAACAAATAGCCAAATCAGAAAAACAAAATCAATCTCCTCCTCTCTGTGACATATGCACAAACACAAGATGGAACCACAACGTGAACATAATAAAAACACGTGCTCACTCTCAGCGTATTCTAGTCTTGAACTTATGATATATGCACAAGCAATTGATACATAAAAGAGGAATTGGTAGTGACATAACAGAGACACTCCTGAAACCCTAGTTAAGTGGGGAAGAGACTGAGTGAGTTCAGTTTGGGGCTATATAATGGTAAGGAGGTGGTCAATGAAATAGGCTTTGGATGGCATAATTTGAATTGTGCTTTAATATATGTGTGATTTTATAATGCTAGTTATAAGTGTGGTTATTCAGTAGTAGAAAGATCTTGACTAAATACTCAGAGACAGGAAAATGTAGGACATTTATGGGAAACTAGACTAAGTTCATTTGGGTGGCGGGTAGAGTACATGAAGAAGTATAGTGGGAGGTAAGGCTGCAAAAATGAGCTGTGATTTCTGAATATCACTCTAAGGTAAAGTTATTTTTTATAAAGATAAGAAGTAAGCTTGGTAATCTTACCCATTAAGAAGAGCTACTTAAATGCATCTTAGAGGAAGAAGGAATTCTATATGAAAAAGAATACATTTATTGATTTAATTCTTTGCTCTGGACCCAGAATTTAATATATAGCATTTATTTAATCCTCATTAACACTTTAAGAGGCAACAGATATAATGTCCATTTAATATATTAAAACAATGACTTTATCAAAGTTATTATGGCATTTACCTTAGGCAACACAATAGCTGAGCTGCTATTTAAACCTGGTTCTAAACCTGGATGCTTGTTAGAAACATTTGAAGAACTTCTTAATCACTAGTATAAAATACTGATCCCTGGACCCATTCCAAAAAATTGTAATTTAATTGATTGGTAGCCTAGACCTTAGTTTCTCACAAAGATAAGGTTAAGACTTATTGATTTTTTTAAATTGAAGGAATGGTGATGAATAAAAATTGAGTTATTCAATAAAGTTAAGAGTAACAGAGCTCAGAATTAAAAAGAAAGAAGTAGAAGTGTGAGAAAATAATTAAAAAATTGTCACTCTGTGTTCCTCCCAAATAGAGATTGTGCATAAAAGTAAAACAGATTTCTAACTGAAAATATTTGTATTAGAATATGCGTGCACAAGTACACCTATACACACAGAATTGACCAGCATTATTCACAGATTCCAGATTTACACATTTGCCTGCTTGTTAAAATCTATTTGAAATCACAAAATCAATACTCGTGATGATTTTACAATTATTCATGAACATGTACAAAGTAGGGGCAAAAATTTGAGTCTTCAAACTTTAAGTCTTCAAAGCTTGGACCCAGTCACAGTTTAAACAGGGTGACATTCTGCCTTCCTGTTTCAGCTTCTCATGCTGTAAATAAGTGTCCTTTTTACCATCTATTTAGTGTCATGTTTTTCTAATTTTTGTGCTTTCATGTTGGTGATTTTTCTGCTTAAAATGTCATTCCAGTATATTGCTGAAAATGTTTAATATTCCCAAGCAGAAGATGGCTGTGATGTGCCTTACAGAAAAAAATACATGCGTTAGATACACTTAATTTAGGCATGGGTTAGCACTCTGGGCCACAAGATCAATGTTAATGAATCAACAATGTTTATTAAATGAGTAATCTTTAAACAGAAACACACATAAAAGCTGGTTATATGCAAATAGGTTGAAAAATTTTATGATCAGAGCTCCCAAGGACCTAACCCTGCATTTCACTTGGGAGCAATGATTCAGTATTTTTTAATGTAATGTTCTAGAATATAAATGCTATTAGTAACAAGAACTGACTATGTATATAATTATAAATGACACAAGTCTATCAAGAGGACCTTATAAATGTAATGGTTAATTTTATATGTCAACTTGACTGGGCTATGGGGTACCCAGATATTAAATATTTGGTCAAACATATTTCGAATATGTCTGTGAGACTGTTTCTCTACAAAATTAACATTTAAATCAGTAGACTGAGCAACACTGATTGCCCTTTCTGAAACTTATCCAATCAGGTGAGAACCTGAATACAACAAAAAGGTTGGCTCTCCCACAAATAAGAGGGAATCCATCCTTTCCAACTGCCTTTGAACCAGAATAAGTTTGTTGGTTTGTTTTTTTTTTCCTCTGCTTTCAGGCTGGAACTCCTTTGGGCTCTTTTGGGTCTCTTCAGCTTCAATTACCATAGGCTTTTTTGGGTTTTCAGCTTGCTGACTACAGATCTTGGAAATTATTATCCTTCATGATCAAATAAGCCAAATCCTTATAACAAATCTCTCCCTCTACATATTTGTGTATGTATGTGTATATGTACACATGTGTATTTTCTTTCTCTGGAGCACCTTGACAAAACAAAGATAATTCTAATTTTATTTATTTATTTATTTAATGAATATTTATTGAATATCTGCTCTGTGCTGAATTTAGAGATTCAATGCTAGATGAGATATCTATTTCTGCACTCAGTTTATTAAGTCATTCATTACTTATCTACAGCTAGCATAAACAACTCAAGTTTTTACCCATGGGCTCTGGTAGATATTAAAAAAAAAAAGAATTCTGCCTACTTGTGGTCATACCTAATTTGTTTATAAAATTCTCCAGAATTTGTCTGCTCCACTGACCTAGCCTCTTGCTCAGAGAAGAACTACATGCTGCTTCCAATTCACTCAACACTTTAACCTTTCCCATAAGGAGGGATGACATTCTTTGCACCTACAATGATGATATAAGTCTGACACCCCCAGAAGCTCTACTCGCCCCTTGAACCTACTTTCAACTTGAAATGTGGCAATGGGAGAAGATCTGGATGCTGTCACCTGGAAGACATAACTGGCTCAGTCCATGGAGTCAGAGTAAACCCTGATTAATAACATCTAGGGGAACAGGAAAAGGCAGGTGAATACTTTCCTTCCTTCCTGAGTTCCAAAAAGTTGATGACACAGTACTTGTGAAAAGCCATTTTTGAAGCTGCTCTGCAGTACTGAAGACCAGTTACATTTTCTTATGAAGCTATAGCAGCCTCAATAATTACCATATTGTATTTACTTTCTTTCCTTCTGGGCTTATTTTCCTGTTTCCTCACTCTTGCTTGTTGCTGGATTGCCCTTCCTCATACAACCATAGATACAAACTCTGTTCTCTAGAGAATCTAGACCAAGATCTGGGTTATTTCAGGTCATAACTTGATGTAGTTCACCCTGTCCAACATGGACCATTTTTTCCTCTTCTTAATTTAGACAAGTAAAATTTAATAGAGCTTATTTGAACAAGGGATGATTCATGAATCAGGTATCACAACCAAAAGAGGTTCACAGAGCTCCACCCAGCAGCATAAGCAGCAAAGATTTATAGACTAAACAAAAAGTAAAGTAATCACTCACATGCATACAACTGTTTGCCTTATTGGGCTTGCTGTAATCAGTGCACAAGACTGTGTAGATAGAGAGAAAACACAATCTTTTTTAAATATAATCTTGAATATGATATGCATTTTGTCCATATTCTCTTTGTTATAGGTAAATCACTAGTCCAGTCCACAATCAATGGGAGAAAATTAAAAAAAGAAAGAATCATTAGGGCTATGTTGGAAGCTACCTTCCTAAAATAGAGAATAATTCATCACCTGAAACTCTAGGTAAAGTTATTGAACATTTGGGGAAAGAATCAAGTCTGTCTTATATGAACTGAGTAAAATGGAGATGAGATAAAGCATCTTTTTAATAAAATCATTCTAGTTAATAAATGAACACAACATTATAGAATTAAAATATCAATGTTTTGAACTCATGTTGAAGTAATGAGTATAGGTATTAAATATAAATTTTATATTTAAAAATATATATATGAAGTGAATTTATTGACTAACAGAATATATATATATAAATAAAAATCTTAATTTTTAGAAAAGTATGATTAAGCAATCAGCAAAGGACCCCATTTTTTTAACAGATAAAAAAGGCGTTGAAAGGGAGCCTGCAGTTTAAATAGACTTATCTAACTAACTGCATTTAAAAAAAAATAGATAAGATTAAACCATAGTATCTAGGGATAAAAAAAGCTTTTTTACATAACATTATCACCACAAAGGTAGTTAATGTTGGGGGACAGAAGGAGATATAGTAGGGTGAAGGGCATGAAGCAACTTCTAGAAGGATGTTTTCATGGTGGTTCATCTAACAAGAATTCATTATTTGTTTTGAGTATGTTTCCTTATCTGTATTATTATACCATAAAATAGGATAAAATGCCTTCTAAATTCTTATGTTTGAATACAATTCTTGTATCTCAATACAGAAAAGGACATGTTAATACCACTCACCAAATTAGGAAGACGTAAGTTGTGCAAAAAAAAAATCCACTCTTTCTCAATTAGTTGGGAATTTTGCAATACCCTCCATGAGTATTCCTTTTGTCCTTGGAGTACATGTTACATGCAATATCTCATGTTTTATGAATCATTCTTTGAGAACTATGGCAGATTATATTGTTCAACAGTGTCTTCCATGATAACTTCTGTCCCACATGTACTTTTTCAATGCCCTTCTTCAATGAGAACTTGTTACTCCATCAAACAAGTGGAGTCTGATTCTTTGTTTTAGAATCTGTGTGACTTAGTGAATTTCTTGACTAACAGAATTGGGCACAAGTGACATTCTGCAGATACCAAACATAAACCTTCAGAAAATGGCAGTATTTGACAGTATCCCTTGGAATGCTCACTGTTGGAACATTACTTGGAACCCAACAGTCATTGTGCAAGAGGCCCCAGCTACACACAAAGGTCATGTGGAGGCACTTGGCAAAGTCTCAGTTGAGTTTGCAGCCAATAGTCAACCTTCAGTCATGTGAATGAACTATTTTGATGTTCTAGACTGAGTCCTCAGATGATTTCTACCTTATTTAATTGTGATATTAGATAGAAGAATCAATATAATAACAGTAATGCATAATAAATAATTATTATAAACCAACAAGTTTTGGGATGGTTTGGTATACAACACCAGATGCCAAGCACAAAACGCACTGAAGACAGATTACTATTTAGGATCATCTTTGTTAATGCATAGCAGAATTGAACTTAATATATCTAATTATTATTACCTTGACATTATTGGCAGTCTTTATCATTAAGAATATTATTCATTTTTTAAAAAGTATCACATGTATATTATGCACAAAGTTATAATCTTACTTTGACAAAATGAACCTATGTGTTCCTTTCTGTGGATTATCTAATTTGGGTGTCCTCAAACTTTTTAAACAGGGGGCCAATTCACTGTCCCTCAGACTGTTGGAGGGCTGGACTATAGTTAAAACAAAACAAACAAACAAAAAAAAAAACTATGAACAAATCCGTTTGCACACTGCACATATCTTATTTTGAAGTAAAAAAACAAAATGGGTACAAATACAATCACACCGCCTCATGTGGCCTGCGGGCCGCAGTTTGAGGACCCCTGATCTAATTCATAATACTACAGAGACACTCTTCTTTCTTTCTTATTTATTATTATGATTTTATTTATTTATTTATTTATTTTGCTGTTTTTGGCCGGGGCTGGGTTTGAACCCGTTACCTCCGGCATGTGGGGCTGGCGCCCTACTCCTTTGAGCCACAGGTGCTACCCTCTGTCTCATTTTTTAAAGCAACTCTTCAACCACTACCTAAACATTTGTAACCATTAAATCTTTCTCCTCTCTTTTCCTCTCCTTTCCTTTTCATTTCTTTCTTTTTGTACAGTAAAGAAATTTATACTTAGGATGGTGGGTGATACTTCTTCATTTCACATGTCCACTAAAATATAAAATGAAGTGTCCATATAATTTTCCTCCTTACTTGAGCACCCAAACCTACCTTCTCTTACTCATCAGTGTCTAGGTACTCTCAGCTTTTGGTGAGATGTGAGTTACTGAGGAACTGAACATTCATGCTTTCAGCTTCCTTTGGCCTGGAGCCATGTACTATTCCCAAGACAAGCAACAAATGACTCTGATTCCTTCCCTCATTCCCATTAAATATCTTTCTGGGAGAGTGTCTTATTTTCAAACTTTAACTAGATGTCTATATTCTGACTGTTGATTAACCAGTTTTCTTATATCAAGAGTTAAATATACAACAGTCAATTACTTCTCTGGCAAGAATGAAACTTCAGTATAATCTAAATGAACAAATTCCCAGGTATCGAGAAGGTGCTTTGGCAGTGAACTCAATTCTTTACTCTTTTAAATTAAAATTAGAATCCATGGGCATTACTGTTACATAATTCCAAGCCATTAGCTAGTTGTTCCATAATTATCTCTTGAAGTACCCTTTGTCATATAGGCAACTATAGTTCCAAAGAAGAAATTCAAAATATCTACTTGTACAATTGTAAAGCTCATATAAAACAGCATATGTGAGTCTGTAAGCAGAAAAAAGAGAGGTCATGTTTAGCAAATGTTCACCTAGATTGAAAATGACGGTGGATGGAGATGGAACAGATGTAAGGCAGTGATTCTTGGGTTTCAGCAATGCTAGATGCCATGTTATTGGTCATTGCCCCAACTTCACATGTACGAATCATAAGAAATATGTGGTGTCATGTACTTTCTCTGTTCAGCTAGGCTGATCTAGTTTTTGTTCTGGGTTGCAGCACAGTATGGGAATTATTATTATTGTGCTGATTATAATACGTTTAGCTTCCAGGCTATTGATGATGAGAATGAAATCTGTACCAGGTTCATTGCCACTGACCATGAGGGGACCCCTGAGATGGACTAGAGGGTATTACAAGGAATTTTGGATCCAGAGCTGGTTTCTACAGGTGCTTGTCAAAGTTGTTGCTAATTTGGAATAGATACACACATACATAGATTGATTCAATAGAAGATAGGTAGAGCATAATGACAGATAGGTAGATACGCACAGAAATACATAGCAGAATTTTCACTTGTTCATTTTTCTTGAAAGATCTCATGGTTTTTTAGTTTCTGGCAATTTCACCAATATTGCCTTGTTGCTACTTACCTAATTAATTCTTAGGTTATGCGTATACTCTCTCCCCTTTGCCCCAACAAAGTGTGGGATTCATACCAAAATTCAAATCATTTTTGATTCAAATTATGCTTGATTTCTTTTTTTGGGGAGGTGGGGGGTGGGGTTTCATAGTTATCAGGCAATAACAAGTCAAATTGGTGAATTTGCAACTAAAAGTTTCCACACAAGAACTTTTCTATTTACTTTCAGTGTCTTCTTCTACCTCAAACTTTATTCTTTTAAGGATATATCAAGCTGGTCACATGCCAGAATCTACACTGAATTTGTTTATGAACCGCATAAACAGATGTGTAGACAAGTGAGGTATCAGGGGAAGTCTTCAAATGTTAACCTCTACATTTAACCAAACACATTTTGATATGTTTCATTGTTGTTGCAATCTTTGCTGTAGAGATGGACTGAGGTTATGCCCTTTTCTCTTCTTATAGTCTTTGACTTAAGAAAAAGGGAGGATAATTAATGCTTGGTATAGTCTGGGAAAAATGCTATCAGCTTTTAGCAGACTTATTAAAGTATGTTTGGTTTTTTAAAAACATACTGTGTGTTTTAACTGGCTATTGAAACTCTCACGGGTTCATGAGGTCATATAAACATAAGAGGATGTAAATACTCTGTGAGAATCAAAGTGAAAAAATGAAGATCAAAGTGATGTAGTTTACAGCTTTCATGGAATGTGAGGCCAGATTTTGACTCCTTTCCTTGATCCTAACCATATACTTTCTAGAGTCTAGACCAAGGTATGTGTGTTAGTCCATTGCAGAAAATGCCATTTAACTTTTTAAAGTATAGGCCTACTCCATTCATCCTAACAATGAAATAAAACTAGGAAATAAAACTAACAATGAAATAAAACTATTAAACTATAATAATTGGGGAATGTAGGAGTAAAATGAAAACAAATACAGTCCACTATCGTGTGGAGGGGTGAGTAGAGAAATAGCAGGGTAGGTTCCAAAACCTCCTTCCCAAATAAGCACAGATTTTATTTTCCCCCATAAAACTAATACAATGTAATTATTAGTTCAGTAATGGAATTGTAATTGTACAAGATATTCAAGGGTTTATAAATTTGATTTGAGATTTAGAAATATTTCGAAAACAAACTGATAACTTCTAAAGTCAAGATGATGCTTTTAAAGAAATCGGTCCATAAAGAGGGACCCTTCACATGTACCACAGGGAACACAGTGAAGAGTGAGGCCATGGGAGTGGCTGAAATGCCAGGCATGCTCAGCCGTTGTGTTTTCCCCACTCTCTCAGCTCTACATCCTACCTTTTCAGAGGGTTTCAGGGTTTGAAGAGTTATTTCCTCTGATTTTAAAACTCCTACTTGCAAACTGCGTTGGCATGCCCCTGGGTGGCTCTCTTACAGTCTGTGCTCAGAGTTGAGACAAGGCAAGAAGACTATTTTGTAATGAAAGGGATCATACCAGTGGAAGAATGCATTTTATTCTATCAATTAGATGGAGGTGATCCTCCAAAAACGCTTGTCCTCCAGTACCTGTTCCCCCTCCTTCCATTATAATTGCTGCTGCTGTTGTTTTAATCTTTGACAGTTTTCAGCTAGATGTGGTCGAGTGGTTAACTTCTTAAATGGAATATTTTAAGGGAAGGTTCTCTGGGCCATTTCTCAGAAAGCTTTCTTTAATGTCAGCCAACCTATGCACTTTGGTCTCTTTTACAAACATTTCTCCCTTTTCCCGTGTGCTCCTGTATGGACACTGGGTGGGTCCTGAGGAGGAAGGACATCTCCCCAGAGAGGATGAATGCCTGTGTTTGACGACTTTCAAGAATAGAGCTGCCGTACTAGTCCTAGACTAAGAAGCTGTGAAATTTTATGAAAACCAGAAACATAGTTCCATCCAGTTGAGACAAAGTGTTATTTATTTGTTATTATTATTGCTATTATTATGTTTGAGACAGGGACTCACTTTGTTGCGTTGGGTAAAGTGCTATAGCATCACAGCTCACAGAAACCTCCAAATCTTGGGCTCAAGTGATCTTCTTGCCTCAATCTCCGGAGTAGCTGAGACTATAGGTACCTGCCTGACACCCAGCTACTTTTTTTTTTTTCTGTTTTTAGTAGAGATGGACTCTCTCTTGCTCAGGCTGGTCTTGAACTCCTGAGCTCAGGCAATCCACCCACCTTGGCCTCCCCCAGGGCTGTGATTACAGGCATAAGCCACCACACCAGACCCCGTTTTAATTATTTTTGAATGGAGGCATTTATTTCTTCTAACTAAACATAGTCCTGATGAATTTGGTTATAATCAGATTTTTCCACCCATCTGTGGATTCATAACTACACTTAGCTTTTGTTTTGAGATTTCCATTCTGACTCGTGTGTATTAAGAAATTATTCAGCACCTTCCATATGCAGTTATTTGGTCCACAGGATGGAGAGATGATATTTCTAAAAATAAAGCAGATTCTCTGGGCAACTATCCACATTCTGCATGGTGACACAGCAGCCTGAAGAATGTGACTTTTGACTTTATAAAGAAAACATTTAAATCTATTACTTGTGCCTTCTCATTTTCTTCTAATGTCTCACTTATCATGAACTAAAAATACATGAAAGTAATATTGCCTTGCTGTTAAGTGTGCCATTTACCAAATGCTTTTCTCTCTGTTTCTATGTGTGCTGGCCTTGTCCAAGGTGTACTACAAATACTAAAATCAACATTCAGAACTTCTCACCCAGCACAAACTTTATTTGCCTTAAGCACATGGGTAGAGTTGCTATTGGCAAAAATGTAGAGTGTTTGTTATGATATAAATTATACACACATCTATCAAAGTAAATAATATCCTTTAGAATCTAATGACCTTCGGTCATTTTCTTTCTATGCTAAATTCAAAGGTCATTCCTTATTTTATAGAAAACAACAATAGAAGCAATGCCTACATCAAATACCAAATGTGAACCAACTTCAGCAAGCTACCATTTTTTTTTTTTTTTCACATGCGCAATTTACGTCTCATCTTTTTCAGAAAATAGATTCCTCAGGAAAACTTTTTCACCTTCAAGATGGCTGCCAGGTAGGACACTTTATAGAGAGCTAGCATCAGCTTCTGCATAGGGTTTGATTTTTGAACCCCAGCAACCGGTTCCCACCAGTCTCACAACCCCTCCACCGTTTCCCCTTAGGCGGATCTTGCTGAGAGGCAGTTGCTGCTGACATGTGCTGGGGCCTGGTCCCACAGCTCCTGGGATGAAACAAGCAGGTGAGATCAATGGGAAAGAGCAGCCATCAGGTGGGAGCACAGGGCCAGGTTGTCTTTTTCATATTTTATATGAAACATTTCTGTGAACTAAGGGAAAAAAAACATAGATTGAGTAGGATTTTACAGCAGGGAGTATTGATGATGTTAGGGTTGATTTTCTCTTTCATCTTGTATTTTAAATTTGACAGTGTCTGCTTATGTATGTGTAAAATGACTCTCTGAACAAACCTGAGCAGATGCCCCGAAAGGTTAAAGGAAATATGGATGAAATAATTTCTCCATTTTTATTACTACATTTAAGTAGTTTTCTACAGGGAAATGAATCTATCATTAAAATACATCTTCCAATATCCTGTTGCCCTCTCTGAGTAAAAGGTGTAATTTATAGAAAATTTTAATGACTGTCTTTAAGTGATCTATTTTTTCAAAAAGATTGTGGCTCAGGTAAATGAAAAGATCTTACTTCCCTTTCTCGAATGGTATCCTGTGCTCTCGTGAGGTATTTTTACAAGATCTAAGATATGATTTCATTCATTTTGCTAAGAGATTGAAGAACTTGCCACAACCAATATGTTCTATCCAATATGAGAAATTCTTTAGAGATTGGAGGTATTTTTTTGTTTTATTCCCAATTTGATGATCATATTTCTTTAAAATTATTTTAAGAGAAAAATTAATGGAGTATCTGAGGAAAATTAAGGAAAAATGAGCAGGGATTGAGGATGAGATGAGTAAACAATGGGACAATAAAATTGCATTTTTTTCTAAAGGAATAAAATGAACAAGTTTCCTTCCCCTTCCCTAACTTTCTCAGGTTTTCCTCCATTTTTTCTTCAAATTTCTTACCTTTCTGTTCTGAAAACACACACACACACTCTCCCACCACGTTCCTTCAGGCCAGTGCTCAATTCCTTTCCTGTCAATACCTGTTTTGACAAGAACTGTGTATACTGCAGTCACACACCAGAGGCCATGGTTATTCAAAAGTCACAGGTCAATAAAGATCACTTACATTTCTTATGAGAATATTCATCTTCCTTTGGGGTTAGGGCCAGTAGAAAGGGAAAAAGATAAATGTCAATGATGCTGGCTGTCAAACTCTTTGAAGAAACCTCCATCCCTTCCAAATAATTTGATACTCCTTCAACTTTGGTTCCCTTGCCTTGGGAAAAATGACCTTTTTGTTTTTAACCTTCATAACAAGGTATTCTCTCAAAATGAAGTCAACACCTTGACCCACTTCCTTGATGATTTACAATAAAGTAAAAAAAAAAATTGGTAGGTTTTCTTTAAAATTATACTTTAAAAGGACATAAGGGGAATAATAAACGGTATATGTTAGTTTAACCTATTTGACGGATGTTCTGGAAGTTCATCTGCGTGTACTGAGGGTCATCGACACAGGCTTTGCATAATTTAATTGACTTTACCTTGAGGAAGTTTGGATACCTTATCTAATGTATTTATATATTGCTAGCATTTAAAAATGCCAACTTCTTTCTTTATTTTCAAATTAATTTGAGTGTACATATGACTAGGTTACAATGTTTGCATTTGTTAGGTAAGGTTCAAGTTGTAGTTGAGACCTTCACCCAGGAGGGTACTGTATAGCCTTACCTTGTGCACATTAGTGAGAGCATAGCAATCCCTCTTTCTCTTCTGCTCTTTCCCTTTCTTTCCTCTCTCCTCCTGCACAAATTTAACTGTATTTTTCTTTCATGTGGGCATGTAGTTGTTTATTGGTTTTATATTAGTATTGAGTGCATTGAATATTTGCTTTTCCATTTGTGTTATATTTTATTTAAAAAAATGTTCCTCATCTCAATCCAGGCTAATACAAAAGATGTAAAGTCTCCATCTTTTTTAAGGCTGAATAGTATTTCATGGTGTGGGTGTGTGTGGGTGTGTACACACGTACCATATAAATATATATATCAAAGTTTGTTAATGAATTGATGGGCACGTGAATTGATTCCATGTCTTGGTGATTGTGAATTGAGTTGCGATAGCATTCTAGTGCAAATGTCCTTATGGTAAAATGATTTTTTCTTCTATATAGATGCCTGTTAATGAGATTACAGGATCAAATGAAAGGTTTACTTTTAGCTTATTGAGATTTCTCCATACTTCTTTCTATAGAGGCTATATTGGTTTGCAATCCCACCAGCCATGTAAAAGTGTTCCCTTCTCTCCACATCCATGCCAGCATCTGCAGCTTTGGGACTTTGTGATATGGGCTATTCTCACTGGGGTTAGGTCCTTTTGATTTTCATTTCTCTGATGATTAGGGAGGATGAGCATTTTTTCAGGTGTTTTTTGGCCACTCAGATCTGTCTTCTTCAGGGAAGTTTCTGTTCAAGTCTCTTGCCCACTTATAAATGAATCTGCTTGTTCTTTTCTTGTTGATTAGTTTGAGTTCTCTGTGGATTCTGGTTATCAGTCCTTTTTCAGATTAATAATTTGCAAATATCTTCTCTCATTCTGAGGGCTGTCTCTTTGCTTTAGCGGTTGTATCCTTAGCTTTGCAGAAGCTTTTTAGCTTGATGAAAATGCCATTTTCTTCCATAAGTGACCATCTTCATGAGAGATGATTGACTAGAAATAATATCGTTATCAAATCCATGCTGTCCAAATTATAGTAAAGATAAATGAAGGAAAAAGTAGACAATTCAGTCATCCTTTTTTTTTCTTTTTTGTGGACATTTCAAAATATTATAAAAGTATGAAATTTGTCTATCTCAATTTTAAGCATGACTTAAAAAAAAATTCTATGTTCATAAGGTGGTTCAGGGCCCTCCGTCATTTTTAGGGGATATCCTACAGTTAATTCCAGGGATTATCAGATACAGTTGCATTATTATACAAAATTAATAGCATATTATAAGGTCAAAATTAGTATTGTAAGTAGCACTCAATTGTGATTCCATTTGTATATTTAGGATCATAACATGTTAAATGTATGTTAGTACATGTAAGTATTTGTGGTTTTGTTTTTAAATTGTACATGCTTTTCAGTCTTAGGTGGGCAGTGGAATCATTAGGGAAACTTACATACTATAATAAAAGCAATTGAAAGGTTGCTTGCTTCTCTCCTGTCTTTTTTTCTTTTCATTGACTGAAGGAAGAGTGCTGTGCTCAAAATGGACGGAAAATAAAAGCCATTATCTAATTATAGAGGCAAAGAAAAACAGATGACTTAAGATATTCAAGAACAATTAGGACATCTTGAGTGAGACAAAAATTTTAATCACCCTTATATTAAACAATTAAAATTATTTCAAATTTGCAGTTTTAATTTTCATTTGTGAGATAAACGTGTATATGTACAATGGTAAATGTATGAAATCCATTATGAGCCAGGATTCTGACCTATAGACCTGCAAGTGAAATTTGTCTTACCAAATTCAGTGGATAAAAAAACTGAGAGAGGTTAAGATCTTTGCCTATGGACTCATAATTATAAGCTTCTAAGCAGTAGGATAAGTATTAATATTTTGTTCTCCTGATGACCTACATTTATTTGTTTAATATTAATTGAAGAGCTACTGTGAATCTAGGTTATAGTTTGTTTTAAAATCTAATCTATAGAACGGAATAAAATTATGAAAAATTGAAATAACCTGTTAAACTATACTGTTTGCACACATGGAGAGTTTTGGGGTTTTTTTGCAGTTTTTAGCCGGGGCTGGGTTTGAACCCACCACCTCCAGCATATGGGGCCGGTGCCCTACTTCTTTGAGCCACAGGCGCTGCCCTGGAGAGCTTTTTGAGAACTTCAGTCTGTACTTGTGATATTTGCTTAATTTTATAAGGATTATACTTCAGTAATTCTTTTTGCTTTAATAGTAGTCTTTTTCCCCGAAAAACATTTATTATTTCATACAACTTACTTATTTGTGTTAATTATCTTAGCTCGTCAATGTGAACTCAACTAAGCAAACTATATTACAACAGAAAGGGAACATTCTGAGCTGAAAAAAGCTTTAGTTTTCTTAAAGATAGCCTATCTCATACCATATTCTAGGGGTTTTACAACAAAATGTTTACATTTAAACCTAGGGAACATCACTGAAGAATGGATTTAATCATGATTTAGTATACCATAAATGATGATTCTCCCTCATTAGCAAAGTGTTTTTAAACAGCACGACAGTTTATTTCCAAAACGTAAAACCATTGACCCTGTAGATAAATGATCATAGGTAGTTTTATGATTAACATGTTCATGGAAGTAATGAAATGCGTATTCACTTAGCCAAGGACTGTGGCTCTGGAAGTAAATTAGCAATCTGTTTCATCATTCTTGTCCCTTGATTCATCTTCAAACTTTTCCTATGGTGGTGCTTTAAAAATTGTAAGAGAAAAGCCGATTTATTGTAGCCTTATTTCAAGGTGTTTTTGCAGTGCTGGGATCTTTATTTTAAATTGATTTTTATAATTATAGTTGTAATTGCACTCACTTTGCCATAGCATTGACTGCTTCCTTTTTGAATCAAGATAGATAAAAAGAGACAAATTCTGTTTAAGAGCACAAAGGGTCATGGTCAATTTGAAACCACAAGCCATCAAAACCCTGACCCTCTCCTGGCCTACTCCTTTTCTACTTGATAAGTAAACCCACTTGAGGAATGTTTATACACCTTGATGCTTTTGGACACGTTCACTGGCAGAACACATTTTTTGAAGAAATATATCAAAACTGTTTATCTTCCTGAGTGTTACCCTAAACCCTGTCAGTGCTAATGATATCAGGACACGGATTAAATAAATCTTTTGGAGAGTGACTGTGGGTATTTCTGCATTCAATCACAAACGTAGGAATTTTGGCTGCAAAGGTGGGCAGCAGGTATTTCGGCATGCATAGCCTTCTGCTCATGTGAAAAGCTTTAGTACAGAAGCAGCTCTGCCACTCCTGGGCTTTCCATATGACTGTCCTCTTCCACATGCAGAAAAAAGGTATACTTAGTCACAGATTGTGTTTGTGAGGATCATTCTATCACAGTAAAGGGAAAAATAATAATGTAATTAATTTTAAAGTGATGAGTAGGTAATGCCTGGTTCCCCAAGTAATGTAATGAGGGCAAATTTTGTGTCCATCCCATCTTCCGTTTTCTCACACTATAGATAATTACAGACTATTATTAATCCTGCTCTATGAATGGAATGAAGCCAGGAATGTCTATAGGAAAGATGCTGTGAATTCTGAGAGTGAATCTATTATCTTTATTTTTAGCATAATCATATCCTGTACATTCTTGCACTCAAAGTTAAGTTTTTTAAGGGACTGACATTTTTCAACATGTTTTTCTGTCTGTATACAATCTTTTAAAAAAATCCCAAATATTTTACAACAAAAGATAACATTTGAAATATAATTTACATCTACTTCATAGGCAAATATGTTTATCTATAAATGATAGTGACTTTTATGTTAAGAACATTTTTATTGAATTTTATTTAGCTTTCATTTAGTTTATATATGAAAATCATTATTATATATAAGTGGGAAAATGACTTCAAAACATTACATTTAATCTCTAGATTAAACTTGAGTTATTAAAAGTGCTTTAGTGCTAAATAATTAAACTTGCTTTTATTTCCTATAACTTTTAGTATAAATTTATATTTTGGCCTTTATTTCATATTTTTAACATCAAATATGATACAGAAGATTGTATAGCTATTATATTCTGGAAGTTGTACAAATTTTTAGAAGCTCTTTAAAAAATCCATACAAAATTTGTAAAATTTCACCAAACTATTTTCAAAGTCGCCATACATTTATTTGTGCTAACCAAATGAAGAGTGTTTTTTGATTTCTGACTACAATGTCATGTATTCTATTGTTTAAATATTATTAGAATTACAGATAAATTTTCGTAATTTTGTATTGCCTATCTTAATTTTATAAAATCATTTATTTTTTAAAGACCAAGAAAAATTATAACATCTTATTAATTTGAGAACTAATGTTACAATTGAGTGACATTGTAAGACTTGAAATTATTCAGCTGCTGACATAAATTTATTAATAGTTTATGAATTTGTAATAAAAAAGAATAAAAAGATTATTCAAATATTAGAAACAACAGACTCTTCTCTGTAAACTTCCTTTTTATATTTGACCTTCTGAACATATGACTAAAGCTCTTTCTTTTGAAGAATTTCATAATTTCTGATAAATGAAATAACCCGATAATTTTTCAAGTCATTTGTCCCCTTTCTGTCTCATATTATGAATTATCTTTAACAAATGAACTAATCTTGCAGAAAAGGTAAAGAAAAGCTGTGTATATGGATAAAGTTAAATAAAATGCCTATAAAATATTTTGGAAAGTGTATTTTAGACATACAATGAAGTAGGTACATGACATTCTAGTTGCTATTCTAAAGTACTGTTTTCAGTCTCTTCCCAACAGCTTCTATCAGTTCATATTTACAAAACGGACAAGAAGAGCCCACAATGGAGAGCTGCATAGCAGCCCATTGAACTGGAGCTGCTCCGCTGTTGTAACGGACACTTTGAAACTGATGTGGTACAGACTGTGGCTGGCGTCTGTGGAAAAGACAAGTTCAAAAAAAAACACTGTTCTTTATTTATTTATTTTTTACTTTTTGGTATTCATGCTATTCAGAACCAAGTTCTAAAGAGAAAAAGAGAAATTTTAACAAAAAGCAGATTTCTTTTTGATTACAAGCTTTAGCCCAAACCATGTTCATTTTAAAGAGACTGGAGAGTTGACAAGGTGCAGTTCATAAGGTTAATGTGTGGCTACCAAAGCAGGCTGCCATCTTATCTTACACATTAGCCATGCCCCACTGAGTTTAGATATTTTACTTTAAATGCGAAGAATATATGCCTTGTGTTTTTAAATTGAAAATAAATAAACTTTAAAAAGCAACTAAAGTGATTCAGTATACATTTCTTTTAGAAACTAATGTCTTTCTGCTCATCTTAAGAAACTCCTTAACTTCTACTCAAGGTCCAGTAAACTTAGTTTTTATAATTATTTTTTATTTATGTTTATAATGAATACATGAATATGTGATAAATATATATTATTTATTATGTTAAATAGCTATTGAATTAATATGGAAAATAATATGTAAGTAATGTAGATACACATATATTTATCTTATATAACTCAGGACACAGATTAAATAAATCTTTTCTAACTTAAATTCTTAGGCAGTACCACTTTTTTAAAAATATTCTATTTCTCTTCTGCTCTTATATTCTTAGGAATAAACTTTAAAAATTATTTTCATTTTTTTTTCTTTTTTTTTTTTTTTATTGTTAAATCATAGCTGTGTACATTAGTGCAATCACCTGTACCCATTGTAAGATGCACCATAGATGTGGCCCCACCCATTTACCCTCACTCCACCCAAACCTCCTCCCTCCCTTCCCCTTCCTTGGCCCTTTCCCCCTAGTCTTGTGGTATAGTTGAGTTATAGCCTTCATGTGGAAGCTATAATTTAGCTTCATAGTAGGGCTGAGTACATTGGATAATTTTTCTTCCATTCCTGAGATACTTTGCTAAGAACAATATGTTCCAGCTCCATCCATGTAAACATGAAAGAGGTAAAGTCTCCATCTTTCTTTAAGGCTGCATAGTATTCCATGGTATACATGTACCACAATTTGCTAGTCCATTC
>CAUYPK010057584.1:0-44281 GCA_963574355.1 Loris lydekkerianus | reverse complement strand
TAACCCAACTATACCACAAGACTATGAGGAAAGGACCAAGGAAGGGGAAGGGAGGGGGGAGGTTTGGGTGGAGGGAGGGTGATGGGTTGGGCCACATCTATGGTGCATATTTTTATCTATAATAAAAATAAATAAATAAATAAAATAAAATAAAAAATAAATTTAAAAAAAAGTATAAAATAATGATTCAATATAAGAAAGAGTATTTACTACCCAAAATAAAAAAAGATGATTTATTCACTGTACTTATCAAACTTTAAATTAGATATTTCATATTTATTTGTTATTTTTCTTAGGTTTTAATCTCCATGAGTACAAGGTTGCATAAGTCTTTTTTTCTACATTATATTTGGTGTATAGAGCCTGCAATATAGTAACTGCCAAATTGATAGTTTTGAAGGAATAAATGAATGAAAAGAATTATTTTAAAATAAGGGCAGTCAGCAACTACAAACACATAGTCACACACATATGTACAGATATTATATGCACATGTGATAACTTTTGTTTATTTATGTATTCCCCTTTCACTTTGGACCTATGAAAATTTGATAAGAGTATTCCACGGGCCTATTGATCTGCATTTGGTAGCCACTAATCTAATGTATATTTGGGTGACTAATGTCTATTTTAAACCATCTGGACGTATTGTTATTGGTGACTGTGCACTTATGGACAAGAATTAAATGGCATAATGCCCATAAAAGTATTGCATCATCGTTAAAGTACTAAATAGATATAAGGAATTAGTACTATTATGGCTATGATATTGCTCAGAATGCACAGTAATAAATACTAGGCTCAAAAATCCCATTGCCTACTTGAAAATCTTAAGATTATACAGATTTTTTACCTTTTTAGTTGGCAAGTCTAATAATATAAGGTTAGTCTGAAAAGACTAACTAAGTCTATGTTCTTTCCCTTTGAAAGGAACCAAAACTTAAAGGCTTTCTTGAAAACAGCTCAACTATGTGTCTAAGTATGCCTATGGTCATCTTTATCTCAGCTTCTTACCAATCATTTGACATTTCCTGTAGCAAGTGATTGAATGTGTCAGCAAGCCTCATAGAAAGGATTCATTTCTCTACTGATATCACCATTCTGTACTAAAAGGCTGTGAAGCAGACCTTTCTCATAAAATCATAGAGAGAATGTGGTAGGGAATTCCCTCTGCTCTCCACAAGCAGACTTGTAGTTGGCTTCCTTGCAGAGCAGCGTGCATTCATTCTGCTTTTCTACTAGTAATGCCCAAGAAATCTTTTACTTAGACTGATTGAAATTGGAAAGAATGGTTTTCTATATAATTGCTGAATTTGTTTTTCCCTCTGAAGTTTCAACTATTCTCAAATATTTATAACACATTAGGAAGTAAAAGCATGAAGATTAACAAAAACATGAAGATTTGCCCACACTTTCAAAAGTTCATAGTCTAGTGAGGATGAGGAAGAGAGAACAGAAAAATAAAGATTAAAAGTCATAGGGAATTTAAGAGGGCTAGTGAAGTTTTACTGGAGTTCAGGAAGTCTTCAAAACTGTCAGAAAATGTGTTACATAATAAACCTATTTTGTAGGTAAAAGAGAGGGAAGTCGTTCTAGGGGAAAAGAGTGTAGGTGATACTGTAAGCTTGGTACGTTTGGGGTATTATAAGAATTTTGATATAGAAAAAGCAAAGACGTGGTAGTGGTGAGAGAGTGTACACGTGTCTAAGTTCTGATAGTCAGCTGATATTCATCGGGATGAATTTACTAATTGGTTATGGTTTGAATCTATTCTGATTGGACTCATGTCTTACCAGTTGTTACATATTTTAAATCTTACCTCTGAGTGTAATAGGAAATAATTGGCACATTTGGTTCATATTTTACAAGGGGAAGTCTGCCAAATTATGAATTGGAATATGATGGCAAAAGAAAGCTAACTAAAATTATTATGCAGAAGGATGACATAATTGTTTTTCAAAAAAAAAAAAAAAAACTCTTCGGAAGACGGGAGGAAAATAAAGAATGCATTTGTAATCTCTGTCATCAGTACGATTTAACAAATGAGAAGAGTAAAATAACTGTATTAGAAGGGATTAATCTCGCCACCCGAAGAGCACATTCCTTATTAAACATAGCACACTCTTTTATTTTAGGTAAAATCAAATCACACAGGATTGAATAAGGAAGTATTTCAAATGTATTGTCTGTTCCAATTGCTTTGAACATTATGTTCCTACATGCTGAAGTCAAAAGCTTTGTTCCTGGTCTCCTCTTCAGTGAGAAACAGCACTCGAGCCTGTACTCCTCACTTTAACCAACCCTCCTGTGACTGGGCAATGCCATGATCTATCAGAAACTCTTCAATCTCAATGATAATTGAAAAAAGGTGGAGTCTGTGTGCATGTCATGACCACTTATGAATAAATGCTGAAAGCATTAAGTCTTAATACTGTTATGTAACCAATGCCATCTTCAGAAATGAAAAACTCTGAGATTAGGAGGGAGTAAACTTTTTCTGTAAAGGGTCAGATAGTAATAATTAAGGTTAATAGGACATATGCCCTCTCTTATTCCTACTGAACTTTACCATTACAGTTCCAAGGCAGCTATAGACATTACGTGAATGACTGTGGCCATGTTCCAATAAAACTTTATTTACAAAACCAGGAAGTGAGCTGGATTCGGTCAGCATCCTTCATTTACCAGCCTCTACTTTACAGTGATTTATCACATCACCCTACAACTAACAGAAATAAATGTGCATACTAGTTTAAATCTTTGGTGAATTTCACCAAATCATGTCATTCCTCTAGGAAATAATAGAACAGCAAATGTCTTTTACCTGTTTTGCTGCAGAATATTTTGCCTTTTTTTATTTTCAGATGTTCACACATAGTTATAAAGCAACTTAAAATTTTTCTATTACTAAAAATTAAAATTTTTCAAAGTGTTTTCCTGGAATAATAGCAGTACAGTTTGAATAGTCCAATCACTGAAATTTCTTATTTATAGAAAGATGAATTATTCAGGTTTTATTAGTTTAATTAAAGGTAAAAGTTTCCTTTCTGAATCACCTTTAATTAGTATATTTTTTTCTTTGTTAGAAATTATTTTTGTGGACTCTCCATACTTCCTTCCAAAAAGGTCGTATTAGTTTGCAGTCCCACCAACAGTGCAAAAGTGCTCACTTCTCTCCACATCCACATCAGCATCAGCATCAGCAGCTTTGAGACTTCACAATGTGGGCTATTCTTACTGGGTATAGGAGATATCTGAAGGTGGCTTTGATTTGTATTTCTCTGATGATTAGGGAAGATGAGACTGTTTTCAAATGATTGTTATCCATTTGCCTATTTTATGCATATTGCTTGCCCAGAAATCAAATCAGACCTCCCATTTGATCCTACAATCCCATTACTAGGCATCTAAATAGAGGAAAAAACATCATTTTATCATAAGGACATTGAATTAGACTGTTTATTACAACCAGATTTATAATCACCAATATGTGGAAATAACCTAAATGCCCACTAACCCAAGAATGGATTAACAAGCTGTGGTGTATGTATACCATGGAACACTATGCAGCCGTTAAAAAAGATACTTTACATCTTTTGTAGTAACCTGGATGGAGGTGGATACATTCTTCTTAGTGAAGCATCACAAGAATAGAGAAGCAAGAATCCAATGTACTCAATTCTAATATGATGACAGTATAGTGGATGTATACTTTGACATCTTCATTTCAGTGGGAGTGTTTGAGAGGGATCTGCACTCTCTGAGAGAAAAAAACATGGAAAGAAGCATGGTGCTTCTCTCTGCCACATCCTTTCTTTTTCTCTTTGGCATCACTATCTCACTACCTGTCTGGTGAGAGTGGAGAAACGGTTGGGCATGTGTGACTCAACCTGTTTTATTTATGGAGCAGTCTGTACTCTGAACCTAACATTTTGAGAAGTCGTGCTGAAAGTTATCTACTAAAGCAGAAAAGTCCTGTGATTCTCCAGACCTGCCTGTGACTCTGGGGTTAGAGGACAGAGTTAGGAAGTCTATTGGGTCACAGATCAAATACTTGTCTTCTAGTTAGCTAAGATACATTAATTTCATGACTGCTTCCTGCTAGCTATTATTAATAATTTGAGAACAGGGCTGTTACTTAACCTTAAAACTGACAGTGAAAATTCAATGCATACCTTATTTTTGCTTTCTGGAACTGCTTCTCCATGTCTTCTTCCTCATCACCTGGCACTGGTTTGGAAGCCCTTATCTCCATCAAATGATGCCTTATGTTCATTATTTTGGTCTGGTGCCATTAGCTCTTGAATTCTCCAGGATCAATGCTTTGAACCCTTCATCCGCCCCCATCCCTTTTTGCCATAGCCACAACCTCCTTCATGATTTCCTTGATGGGTTCTGTCCTAAATCCCATAAGGTCAGGGCGCACCATCTGACAGTTTTCTTCAGCAGGAAGTTACTGTTTGAACTTTTCACAGGACTTTTTCTATAGCAATCATGGTACCTTCAGTGGCATAATTCTTCCAGACTTTCATGATGTCTTTTTTACTGGGGTTCTCTTCCATAGTGTAATGAACCTTAACCATCTTTATGACCCCTGATCTAGAGGTTGAATTATAGATATTATGTTTGAGGGCAAGTAGACATGATTGGTGTTAAACTCTTTGGATTCTAGGTGGTCAGAGGTGTTGTTCAATATCAAAACAAACTTAAAAATCAGTCACTTCTGACAAGGCACTTCCTGAATTCAGGCAAAAGGCACTATAGAATCGACCCAGGAAAAGGGTTCTCACTGTTCAGGCCTTCTCCGTGTACAAGAGGAAGATGAGCAGGTCATGTTTACTTTATGGATAAGAGCAGTTCTGATCACAAACTCAACTGCATTTTAACAAAACAGAATTAGTATATTCCTTACTGCTTTAAATCCTTGTGCTCACTTCTTTTTCTTGCTAATAAATGTCCTGTGTGGCATTTTTTTCCCCTGAATAGGGCACTTTCATCTAAATTAAAAACCTGTTCAGATATCTTTTCTCTTCAATGATTAATGGCATCTGGGAACTCTTCTGTTGTTTCTTGGTCAGCAGAATATCCTTCTCTTGTTACCTTGACTTTTTTTTTTTTTTTTTTTACACCAAAGCTCTTTCTAAAATTATTGAACCATCCTTTGCTGGCATTAAATTCTTCAGCTTTAGATCCTTTACCTTCATTTTGCTTAAGTCATCATATAATGATTTCACTTTTTCTTGAATTACATTGGAGTCTATAGGTATGCTTTCTCTTATATTTTATCAATATAAGATAAAAGGTATTTTGCAAAAAATAAAAGGTTTTATTGCCTGCTGGCATAGATAGACAGCAGAGATATTCTCACATATTTCCTTTCCCTTTTTTTCCTTAATTTGTATTAAATTATAAATGTTTACATTTATGGAGTACAATATGATGATTTGATATACAATGTGGAATGCTTAAATCAAATTAATTAACATAACCATCACCTCACTTTTATTTTTGTTGTAAGACATTTATATTATACCCTTAGTTGTTTTGAAATGTACCCTCGCATTGTGTACCATGGGTGAGATCCCACCAAATACCCTGCCTCCACTCACTCTCCTTCCACCTCACTCCTCTCCATCCTCTTCCCTCTTTATTTCTTGACTATCTTTGTGTTTTATCATTCATATGAATGTGTGTTTATATATTGGTTTCATAATAGTATTGAGTTTATTGGATACTTTTTTTTCCTTTCTTGAGAAACTTTACTAAGAAGAATGTGTTTTAGCTCCATCCAGGTAAGCATAAGAGATGGTTGCATAGTATTTCATGGTTTATATATATCACAATTTGTTTATCCATTCATGGGTCGACGGATACTTAGGCTGCTTCCATGACTTGGCTATTATGAATTAGGTTAATAGACATTCTGGTGCAAATGTCTTTGTTATAAAATCATTTTTGTTCATCTGGGTAGATACCTAGTAATGGCATTGCAGGATCAAAAGGTAGGTCAACTTTTAGGTCTTGAAGAATTCTCCATACTTCTTTCCAAAAGGCTGTATTCATTTGCACTCCCACCAACAGTGTAGAAGCATTCCTTTCTCTCCAAACCCATGCCAACATCTAATGTAGGCTAATCTTAGTGGAGTTAGGTGATATCTCAAAGTGGTTTTGATTTGCATTTCTCTGATGATTAAAGATGATGAGCATTTTTTCATGTGTTTGTAGGCTCCCTTTTTTGTTTTTATTTTTAAAACCATCTTTATGCTGAATTCATTTACCTTGAAAAGGGCAACTGAAGAAGTGGACCTTAATCTGCACTGCATATTAAGCAATTCAAATTTTTTTCTTGTCATGTCATCACTTTCCTTGGCTTTTCAGAAGCACTTCCAGCGTCACTGGTGGCCCTTCATATGAGTCCTGTGGTGGTATTCAAATTTACAGCATTGCACCAAACACTTTCCTCTGCTTTTTGAAAGCACTTCCAGCATCATCAGTGGCCCTTCATGAGTCCTGTGGTGTTATTCAAGTTTACAGCATTGCACCAAACACAAGGAAAAATATACAAAAACTACAAGAGATCACTTTTTACTGTGATGTGCAATTTACTGGGGAGATTAACTGCTCAGGAGGAGATCATTTGCATTTCATGGCATTTTAAGTGGATTTTCCCAACACCTGAGCTTACTACAATAGCAGCAAAATATGTTTATGAAATTATTTCAGTCATAATGTATTATAGACTGTTTTATGTAGATTTACTGCTATGATTATTTTATGTTTGTCTACATTTCTCTCACTTGTGAATGGTGTCATGTATGCTAAGCATATTCATGCTTATGTTTTGATAAATTTTAACTTTTTATAATAGATGTGTGTATATTTTATGGTAGTAAATGATTAAATAGACTAGTGTCTATACCATTTATGCATTCATGACATAACTAATTTTTCTTATATTTTGATATTTCTAGGCTGCATAGTTCATCTGTTTTTTTTTTTTTCCAAAATGTTACAAATCTCAAAATTATCCAATATACTTATTGAAAAGAAACCAGCACAATTCAAACTCATATTGTTCAAGAGCTAGTTACAATTTTGTCATTCTTCATTCCTTGTTAGTTTAACTTCCCCAAACACTGGCTCATACACCATGAGTTCATTTTCTTACCTCTTCCTCACTTCTTAGCCACTTTATTGTTAATCTTTATTCCTCCACTAAAGCAGGTCTTGCCAAAGCACGACTTCTCTTCAACTCAATAAATGCAAAAGACCCTTTCAGTATTACAAATATTTACATTTGATCAGTTAAATCCATTGATACTGGTGGCTTTTCCTTAAACACTCTCTTCCATTGGCTTGGAAGACACAGCATTCTCATGATTTCCTTCTACATTTCTGCATTCATCTTTTTCCCTATCCACTTGGTACAATTCAACTTTTTCCACTCAGTAAATATTGAAGTACCTTGAAGATAAGTTCTTAGATTTCCTCTCTCTGAATTCTATAAAACTACATCTTTGGTTAATAAACAACCATTCTGATGATTCATTCAGTTCTATTTATACCCTATATGTCTCTTTTGAACTCCAGACGTACATATTCTCCTGCCTACTTGATTATTTTTATCTTTGAAATGCACAAGAAGTCAACTTATCCAAAACTGAACTCATGATCTGCTTTCTACCTCATGCCTGATTTTCCCAGTGATCTCAGGAAAAGTGCCATCACTCATATTGTCACACAACGTAGCAATTCAAGAGTCATCCCCGACATCTTCCCCACATTCTTCCATGATATTAAAAATGTCAGCAGCTCCTACAGCTTTTACATTAGTAAGTAGCTCTTAGTCTGCCCCTTTTCACCATCTATAACGTCTTATTCTATGATGGTATCATTTACCTGAGGGGTACCAGTTTCCTGTACCCTATCTTACCCCCTTCTAATCCATACTTCCTTATTCCTGGGTTATCTTTTAGATATTCATATTTATCATATTCTCTTCCTATAAAAAATCCTTCACATATAAAAGAATGAATATCGAAATCTTATAAGGCCCCAAATGCTCTCTCCTGGCTCCTCTCCAAATTTCTCTTACATATGCTCCCTATTCTCTCTGTATTCAACTCAGATGGCTCAGAGAGTTTTTGCATATGGTTGCATGTAAACAACTGGTTGTTCATAAGACCAACTTTACACAGTTAGCCTGGTCTTCTTAACTCAAATGTAGATAAGTAAGAAACAAACTCCACTAAAGGTGATGACATAGTGTGACTGGCTTTATTTAATGCACTTTCAGTGAATTTTTATAATACATTCATCTCAAACATCTTGATAACTTTCAAAAGTTTTTTTTTTATTTTTTTTTTTATTTCACATATACATGTGTTCATTAGGCTTCTACTTTCTGCCAATTTTCAAAATTTTTTACTAAGTTTCTTCACTTTTTGAAGAATGATCCAAAACAATGAAAACAAAAATGAAACAAAATTAAACTGAGCTCAACACAAGTGTTGAAAAATTTATATAGCTAAAAGACTTCCCCTTTGTCATACTTAAAATGGCTGTGTGATGTGTGACATTGTCTAGTCTTTAACTTCCTTAAGTTTTAATTTTTTTTTCCTATAAAATGGGGATATTATTAGCAAACTCAAAGGCACTTCCAATTTGCCATATGTAATATTGTTTAGAGCACTAAGTCTCTTTCTGCCTTCTTCCCTTTCTCACCTCTCCTCTCTTCTACTCCTCTTCTTCCTTCCCTCTTTGCAGACTTCTTATCTCCTGGCACATCCAGGACCTCAATGAAAATAACTTTTGCCCTACGATAAAATTTAACAACACTGAATGGCCCAGTGGAAGGCAAGTACAGGCATACCTCAATTTATTGTACTTCCTTTCACTGTGCTTCACAGATACCGTGTTTTCTACCCATTGAATGTTTGTGGAACCCTATGTTAAGCAAATTTTTTGGCACTCTATCCAATGGCGTGTGCTCAGTGTGTTTCTCTGTGTCTCATTTTGGGAATTCTGGTAATATTTCAAACTTTTTCATAGTTGGATCTATTCTGGTGATCTGTGAAAAGTGGAACTTTTGCTTTCATTATTATTTGACATAATTATTGTATGTATTTATTGGGCACCCTGGGATATTTTGATAAATGTACACAAATTGTAACGATCATATCAGGGTAATTTACATTATCAAGCAACTCAAATATTTAGCATTTGATTGAGTTGGGAACATATTACTATTAAAATTGTTTTAGGGCACCAGGAACCATGTCTACATAAGGCAGGAAATTATATTGGTAAATGTGTTCTATGACTGCTCCAGTAACTGGCTATAAGTTTTAGTGGTCTGGATACAAGATCAAGCCAGCCACAACATTCCTTTAAACCAAAGCCTAATCCAGAACAATGCTTTAACTCTCTTCAATCCTAGGAAGACTGAGAGAGATTAGAAAGCAGCAGAGGAAATGTGAAGTTAGCAAAGGTTGGTTCATAAGGTTTTATAAAAGAAACCATCTCCATTACATAAAAGTGCTAGCTAAAGCAGCAAGAGCTGATTGATGGAGCTGCAGCAAGTTATTCAAATCATCCAGCTAAGATATCTGATGGTGGCTACACTAAACAACAAATTTTTAATATAGATGGAATATTCTTCTATTGCAAGAAAATGACATTGAGGACTTTTATAGCTACAGAAGAGAAGTCAGTGCCTGGTTTCAAAGCTTCAATTGTTTCATTAGGGGCTAATACAGATGGTGACTTTAATTTGAAGCCAATCTTCACTCACTATTCTGAAAAGTCTAGAGCTCTTAAGAATTATGCTAAATCTACTCTGTCTGTTCTCTAGAAATGGAGCAACACATCTATATAACAGGACATCTGTTCATAGCATGCTTTACAGAATATTTTAAGCCGACTATTAAGAACCATTCATTGGAAAAAAAAAATTCCTTTCAACATATTAAAGCTCAGTGAAAATGTACCTGGTCACTCAAGTGCTCTGATGGAGACGTACAAGGAAATTAATGTTGTCTTCGGGCCTGCTAGTAACATACAATCTGCAACCTGTTATTGATCAAGATGTAATTTTGACTTTCAAGTTTTATTATTTCAGAAATACTTTCCCTAAGATGGCAGATAGTGATTTCTTTGATAGTTTGGGGCAAAGTAAATTGAAAACTTTCTGAAAAGGATTCGCCATTCTAGGTGACATTAAGAACAATAGTGATTCACGAGAAAAGGTCAAAATATCAACGTTAACAGGAGATTGGAAGATCTTAACTCTCACAGATGCCCTTGAATAATTCAACGTGTTAAGATATGGAGGAAGTTAGTCATTGCAGATGTGGTGGAAATAGCAATAGAACTGGGGTTAGAAGTTAGAGCCTGAAGATGCGACTGAATTGCAATTTCATGATAAATATTAAACAGATAAGGAATTTCTTTTCATGAATGAGCAAAGAAAGTGGTTTTATGAGATGGAAATACTTTTAGTAAAGATGCATGAACATTATTGAAATGTCAACAAAAGATTTAGAATATTACCTGAATTTAATTGATAAAGCCATAGTGTGGTTTAAGAGGATTGATTCCAATTTTGAAAGAACGTCTACTATAGGAAAATGTCATCAATCACCATTGTATATTACAGAGAAATCCTTTGTGAATGGAAGAGTCAATCAATGTGGCAACTTCATTTTCATCTTATTTTAAGGAATTGTGACTACTGCCCCTACCTTTAGCAACTTTCAACTTGATCAGTTAACAGTCATCAACAAGGAAAGAAGACCTTCTACCAGTAAAAGATTATGACTCACTGAAGGCTTAGATGATTGTTTTCATTTTTTAAAAAATTAAAGCATTAATTTTAAAAAATTAAAGCATTTTAATTAAGCTACATACATTGTTTTCTCTTGTATGCAATGCTATTGTACTCTTAATAAACTATAGTAAAGTGTCTACATAACTTTTACATTTTAAATAATATTTTCCCATTCTAGAAAAATAAGCTTCTTCAGAAATGTCATTACTGTTCAGATTACTGATATTAATCTGTTGTCATGGCCAAATTGTTTACCAAGACTATTTCAGGGACCTTAAAAGAACATTTTATTGGCAATGAGACAACAGATTACCTAAAGATCAAATGGGAAGGCTAGTGGCCAGGTCTATATTACTCTAACATTCTATGGATATGTAGCACAGATGGTGAGTTATATTAATGGATGAGGATGTCTCAGCAGCAAAGTTGTCTTAGTCATGCCAAACACTTTGGCTGAATAACCTATTAACTGTGGCTGACCCATAGCAGATGGAGATATTTATATGTAACTACAAATGTCATATGTGGGGCCTTCTAGAAAGTTCTGAATATAGTCTTTTTCTCATAGTTTGACTTCTACTTCCTAGGAATTATTCATACTTAGGAGGAGAGAGAGTACAAAGAGAGATTAGGAGAATATATTTAAATAAAAAATCAGAAATACTAGGAGAGTAAATGAGAATTTTTAGGAAGTAACATTGATATAAAAAGCTAATTAAAACCAAAATTCAAATTCAAAATATATAGGATTGTTTTTGTATAGATACAGGGTCTACATAAAACCAGAAATTTGCTGAGATGATAATTTCTCCCTTGTTTCTACTCTACAGGAGACAGGTTAGTAGAGAAAAGTATTGGATTCCGAGTTGTAGTGTGAAGTAATTGGGCTCTTTTGTGCCCTTGAACGTGTCATCCAAATTTTGGAGGTATCAGTGTCTTCATTTGTAAAATGAAAATGAGTATGCTCTAGTTTTTTTGTTACACCTATTAATTTTTTTTTTTCTTTTTGGTTCCATATCACTTATCAGTATTTACTAAGTCTTAGAGTTCTTTTATATAAAAAGGAGATTATTGTGGTACCCAATACTCAGGTTGTTCTTAAATGTGCTTTTAGAATAACACTTATTACCTTCTATCTAACTTATTTTTAAGCTCCATAGGGTAATAATTATTGTCTGTTTTGTTCACTGACATGTTCCAAACACTTTAACACATAGCAGACAGTCAGTATCTGTCAAATGAGTGATTAAATGAAATAATGCATGTAAAGTACTTAGTGTAGTAATTGGCACAAAGCACTTATAAATGGTCCTCTAAATGGTTTTGATAAATTGTTGTTTTAACACCCACAATGCCATATCACTAAAACAGTTGGGAAAAGTAGGGTGTTTCAAAGAGAAGTTGGAGGGAACAGAGGTCCAAACTATTGTTTATAAATATTTGTGAGAATATTAACTGTTACTTTTGAAGAAAAAAAAAAATATGAACCAAGAAGTGAAAACTACAGGAAATATCTTTAAAATTGATAGTAAGAAAGACCTTACTAAAAACATTGTTTAAAAATAAATGTTATCAAGTAAATAGTGACTTATATCGAGTATCAATGGAGGGATAAACAATCTGATTCAAAGTTATAAATTTATTATTCAATAAATTAAATGATTTGGGGAGAACGTCTCTGTGTTTAGTACATACAGAATAAATTTTAAAATATTCATGGCTTTATAGTACTGCTAGCAATAAAATCATAAATGGGAAATGGCAAATATAGAAAGTACAAATCTATTTTCTTTGCGTATATGTGATCAAAGGTTTTTTTGACAAATAAACTATATGACTTAAAAACAAGTGCTGCTTGTTTTTTTATTAATGCTGGTAACAATAGCGGTTAGGAACTGTAGGATCCTTTCTCCCTTATCAGAAAATCAGGACTTTTTAAAGTCAGCTTTTTTCTTTCCTATTACTTTTGTCCCGGTAGTAACACTGAATTTTGGAATCAAGTATAAGAATATTGGCAGTGGGTATGTTTGTGGGCTGTATGAAACTAACTGGTGCATCACTCCTGCCAACTAGAGATGATTTTAAACAAAATGTATGGCATCAATAAAAAAAGAATCTCACCCAGTATAGTTTTTTGAGGGATGTGTGGCCTCATACCAAAATAGCCCAACAATCTATTGCCAGATTAGACAGAAAAGAATTAGGTATATACAGTGGCTCTCATAAAATGTATCCAGGCTGGAGCTAAGTCTGATCACAAAAGGTCAGTTAAACATTTGGTAAGTAGGGGAAGGGAAGTATATTTTCTTTAATGACCCATCAAAAGTCAATAACAAGTGAATTGGCATTCTATTTGGGATAGAACTAGTGAGAAAAATGCAGTGGTTTCCAAGACGTTTGCTATTCCTCAAATTGACTGCCTATTGAAAAAAAAAAAAAAAGTGATATGAGATAGCTTTTTAAAGGTATGGAATTGAGTCTGCCCTAACATTGATAAACCCATGTAATCATCTCAGGAGTGAACTTCATTTACACATTCAAAACTATGGTATTGTTTTATAGGTTGTGATGGTTAATTTTGTGTCTACTTGTCTGTTCTTTGTGTGCCCAAATCTTTTATCAAATACAGTTCTACCTGTGTCTGTGAGTGTTTCCGGCTGAGTTTACTATTTTAATCACTAGTCTGAGTTAAGTAGATTACCCTCTCTAATATGGGTGGGACTCAATCAAACCATTGAAGACCTGACTAGAGCAAAAAGGCTATGTTAAAAAGGAGCATTTGTTTTTTGTTTGATGACATGAGATGGAACTTGGTTCTTTTCTAGCCTTTAGACTTGGACTGAAACATTGGCTTTTTGTTGGTTGCAAACCTACTGGTTTTCAGACTGGAATTTAAGACCACCAGTTCTCATGGTTCTCTGGTATTTGAATTTGGTCTAGAACTATACATTGGCTCTCCTGGATTTCTAGCTTGTCAACTACAGATATTGAGACTTACAGGTCTCCTTAATGACATGAAACTATTTCATATGATAAATGTCACATATATGTGTGTATGTGTATACAGATATGCATGATTTTATACTATATATGTATAAACTTTTGGTTTTGTTTGTCTGGAGAATTTGACTAATATACTAATTCAGCAACATCAGTAGGGAATGGGCTGAGTTGTACCAATGAATGAATTATCTTAATAATTAAGGTCAATCCCTGTAGAAGCTAATATCTTAGTACCTCATCTCATAGCAATGTAGGTAATCAGTCAAGGTCATAATACTTTTGCAATGTAACATCATATACCGAATTTTCAATTCCTTAAAAATAATTCTGAAACCACTTCCTCACTTTTAAAAAAATCTTTATAGAGACATGGTGTTCTCTATTATCCAGGCTAGAGTAGAGTCCAAACAGTCTTCCAGTTACAAATATCCAACTTATATACAACTCATGCTTACAAATGAAGTCCCTAGTTACAAACATCTGACTTACAGAGGTTATTACAGGTTATAGGTAAATGTACCTGTTCTAAATTTCATACAAATTCAACATAAGAACAAAAGCATAGAACCTATATTATTTGTAACCCGGGGACTGCCTGTACAGTGGTACATTTGCAGCTCACTATAACCTTGAACTCTTGAGTTCAAGTGATCTGCCTGCCTCAGTTGCCCAGAACTCTAGGATATAGGCCTGATCCTCTATACCCAAGACAATTTCTTACTTTCAAACCCCAAATTTAATGAATCTACAAAGACTATCTGAAAATATCCAACCATGTCTCTAATTTTCATATTATATGGCTGGATACTTGCCGGACAGTCTTCATTTATCATAAACCAAGCTTATGTAGTCACTCTCAAAATCACTTTCAAAAGCAACTACAAGTGTTATACATTCTTTCTTCCCAAGATAATTACTCATTTATGAGTCCATAAATAGTCATTGTTTGAAGACTTAAGGACACATCATTTTTGGGTTTTGATTCCTGCTATAATCACTAATTAGCACGTGGCATGTCTACTAATTTTCTCATGATTTTCTCCAAGCACAAGTAACTATGATATTTTAAGCCCTACTTCCAATGCATAGATTATGCTTTCAACACACCCATCCTAAAACAGCAAGCGATATCTTTTGATGTTGCTAAGTACCTGGTATTGATTCCATGTGAATTTTCTCTTTATCACTCACCTGCCCAGAAGCAGAAATTCTCCTGCTAGACCCAGGCGCCTCATGGCCATCAGCAGGCCTCTCACTGTCATGCCCTCACAGAAGCAGGCCACCACCCTGGCCTTGGGCAGGTGGCTCGTGAGCTTCTTCAATAGCTTATCGAAGCTCTGCTCCCCCGCGTTGCTGTAGATTTTGTAAGAGTGGGCGATGCAAATTCCTTCCTTTGCTGACATATCTTTGAAAGCTTCCATCCCACTTTCTCCATAGTTGCCTGTGTGGAAATATAGATAAGCAGAGGAATAGTGAAATGAGAGCATTGCTTTATCTGAGTACAGTCAGAATCCAGAAGTGTTTGGAGCAAGAAAGTCAGATGATGGTTTTGCACTTGGAACCTGAAGACCTGGATTCGAGTTTCTGCTCTTTCACTGACTGTCTCATTTGGGCAAATTACAACTGAAATACTTTATACTTATTTGTATTCATCTTTTATATGTTCACCGACATAGTCAAAGTAACATAAAAAGTGTAAGCAATGGACATCCCCCGCCTACACCTTTTTTTTTTCTTGCAGTTTTTGGCTGGGGCTGGGCTTGAACCCACCATCTCCAGCATATGGAGCCAGTGCCCTACGCCTTTGAGCCACAGGTGCCACCCGACATCCCCTTTTTTGATTCAAAAAAGCTGATATTCTAATAGTAAGATGATTGAAGACATTTATCTATTGTATGTTTTTTTTTCGTTCTACCTCTCTTCCCTTCTCATCTTATGATCATTTCACCTCACTAATTGATATTTTTGTGTTCAAAGACATAGTACATATTATAAACACAGTGGGCATAAAGTTCTTGTGAGAATTAAAATAGTTTAACATAGTAAATTGCACACGAGTCCACCCTATAGTGGATATAAGTATAGACTATAGAAGATATAGTGTAACATCTTATATCTTCCAGGGTCTTATTTTTGACATATAATATTCTGTATATTATATATTAATATAAAGAGAATTTATAATGGGGTCCCAACTGAAAAACACAGATCCCTGACTGAGATTTAGTCTGAAAACAGAAAAATGTGTAAGCTTATGAAAAACATTTAAAGTTTTATTCTCTACAAAAACAACCATATGGAAATTAGTGATAAGGATTAATAATTCCAAAGTCCTTTGAAAAACTTAAAGGTTAAGGACTAATGTAAAATGGGAATTAATATTGACAATCAGCTATATTCCAGGTAGCGTATACATAGCAGGTAGTGTTTATACGTGTCATATATGTGATCTCATTTAACTCCCACAATGATAGATTGTGGTAGGTATTATGACCTCCATTCCACAGATAAGAAAGCAGACGAGGCAGTTAGGTCTACATTTGCAGAGCAGTAAGTGGAAGGCTAAACTGCATTCACAGATATAAATGGTTCAGATTCTTCTCCCTCTGCTATTTTTACAGCTGACTCTCAGGACTCATAGAATTCCAATTATATCTGCATTTCTCTTCTCCATTTAAAGGTCATGATGCTTCAATATTAGATATTTTTGGAGCATGTTAAGGATCCAAAAGACTCATATTCTGAGTTTTCAAAAGTTAGGTGGGTGAGGCAAATTGCTTTTAAGAATACAGGAGACTATAACAAGAAAATCAACTAGACCTAGGAATTGGAGTTGCAATTGCATCCAGGGAAGCAGATATCAAATAATTAGGGGACACTGGGCCTCAACTGCATAGAGCTCACCATACTGTTAAATATGCTAGAAAAAAAAAAAAACTACATGTGTCTAACATTTTAATTTTTGGAAATTCAGTCCATATTTATTAGCTCAATGCTCCCTCTTCTTATGTGATAAGAGTTAATATACTTCCCTCTCATAGCTGATAAAACCAAAGTTCACAGACAGCTAGTAGGTGGTGGAGCCGTGGGTTGAACGTATATTTGCTGACTCCTGCCCCGTGTGTGCTTACTGTATCACAGGTTCCTTGCTGTGGATGAGATCCTCAAACTCTGGGAGTGGATTTTTGCAAAGTTTTATCATCATGAACAAACTGCAAAGGGCAAAGCAGAGTAAGCTAGCTTGAGTCCCAGCCCCAAACACTGGTGGACTGGCTGCATCTTTTTCTTACTTCTCCAGAATCAAAAGCGATAAGAAGTGTCTGTGATGATGATGGGGATTTTGGGGGGGGGGGGGGCAATCTAGTTATTTTGCAATTAACAAAGTTTAAGGGGCATAGGGACACATTCTAAAAAATGTGCCAAAAGGCCTAAATCACCGGTTCTTCAAATTATTCTTTGATTTATGTTTAGTCTTTCTGTTTGTCAACCCACTAACTTATATTTACTGTTTTGATTTAATGCTGAGGCATTTGCAAAAATAAGGCAATTTGGCATAGTGATTGTGATGGGGAATAATGAAACTTCTCAGTATATTACAATTAAATAAGAAAAACATACCTATGGTGCATTTTGCAAGGGTACATGTCAAATCTACTAAGTGTAGAATATAAAAGTCTTAACACAATTATTTAGAAAGTGCAGTGAAAGCTATGTTAACCAGTTTTGTCGTAAGTATTTCAAATTGTTTATAGAACCAGCATATTGTACCCCATAAATGCATTATTGTACACAGCTATGATCTAATAGAAAAAAGAAAAACATACCTTACAAATTCATATTCATTAATGCCTCTCCTAACAACATAGTTGTAACATCATTTTGGTTTAGCATACTGTATAAAAGCACATTGAAATAGCTAAAAGAACTTTTGTTTTAGAGAAATCTGAGTTCAAATTAAGTTTGGATAATGTTTAATCTCACCTGAAAATGGACATGACATTACTTAATATATATTTGGGCATTTTGTATTTTATAGTTAGTGTATGTAAAATATCTGGCAAATTGGCTGAACCCAATTAAATGCACCTCCTGAAATAATAAAGAATATTCTAGACAGCTACTCTCTCTGCCAGCATCTAAGGAAATAATGGGGAAAATGGCATTGCTACTGAACATCACACTAAAGAATAAGTTTAAACTTTTAGTAGTAAGTATAATTTTCTCAGAGCAAAGACCAAGAAATTCCCTCCCTCCCTCCCTCCTCCCTCCCTCCCTCCCTCTCACCCTTCCTTCCTTCCTTCCTTTCCTTTTTCCTTCCTTCTTTCCTTCTTTCCTTCCTTCCATGTTCTTTCATTTTACCACCCTTTGTCAAACCAAACAGGACTCTTTAAGTAGGTGTGGGGCATATGGAAAAGTTCCACTCAATTTTTCAGCAAACCTAAAACATCTCTAAAAATAAAATTTATACAAAATTAATTAGAATAGTAAATGGATATGCTGGCTTAAACATTTTTCAGAATAGTAATTTTGATTTAACCAAAGAAATGCAGTGTAATCTGGGTATTACAAATGAGAACATATATTCCAATGCAATGGGAAAGCCTAAAGTGTCAACATTCTCAGTAATTTATATAAACTTCATATTCTAGAATTATACATTTAAAAATTATCAGAAAACTAAACCAAAAAAGTTTCATAGGTTTCTTGAGAATTAAATAGTCTTCAAATAACATATAAGAAGAGGGAAAAGATAAGGAACCAAATATTTTTATTACCAATAGTAAATTAAGTCATTAAGTAAGAAACTTGTGATATAAAATATGAAATTAGAATGTGCCTTCATTTTAAGCACCTAAGAGAACTAAGAATGAATTCATAGAATATTCTTCTTTCAGTAGCAGAAGGTATATAAACTTGAAATTATGAGAGAAAAATGTAAGCATAGCCCTAGAACTTGATTCTTAACTCAAAATATTTATAGTCAATGATGAGAGTATCAATTATTAATTTTTCAACTTTAGGAATTCAATTAGAGCAAACTGTAAAACTCATTATGTAATAGGATATATCTGTTATCAACCTTTACAATGACAATTAAAGAAAAAGCAGGGAGAGCTGATGGGAAGAGAAAGGGCCCTAAAGTTCTCCACTCCCAAAGGAGAGGTCAGGAAATATAGAAGGCAAAAGATAAATAATTAGTGGAATTATTTGAAACTAAAAAAAAAAGATAGATAACCTAATGGAAGAATCACATTAAGAGAAGAAATGAGGTGACATATAAGAAAGTATGTCTATAAGTCATTAAAAAGTATTTTTTAAAAAAATAGGCATGTATTCATACTACTTAGAGATACGGAGGTGATAACAGAGGAAAAATGAAAAGTTTCACTTACAGCCCTTTAGACTATTTAATTTTGAGAAATAGAAAAATATAAATTTCATAAAAAATTTTTAAATAACACATTTTAAAAGTCATTGAGAGAGGAGAGTAGATGTTTGATATTTAAATGTAATTAAATTTACTTCTCTCTGCTCCCATAATACAAAAGTCTTTACTGTTTTCTGTGCTTCCCTTCAAGACATGAAAACCATTATTTTTAAATTTAAAAACTTCATTGTAAATTTCAAACTTTAATTTACAATAGAAACTCCTTAGTGGACCACCTTCCTCCATTGACCACCCCCTGAAATTTACCTAACCTGCATAGATGGGACATGCGCCACACATGAACGTATCAGTGCAGTGCGCCTGGTTCCTTCTGTTGATCAGTTCATAAGTTCACCGGTTTGTTATAGTCCCTTGGTTGTCAACTTACAAAAGTTCCCCTGTGTTTATAGGGTACTAAGTGATGTTATGACATATGTATAAAATGCATAATATTAATAATTAAACATCTAATTAAACACCCTTTTTATGGTGAGAACACTTGAAATTTACTATCTTAGCAACTTTAAAATATACAATACACTGTTCTTAATGGTAGTCAATAGATCTCAGAATATTTACTTCTCAATTTTGATTGAGCCTTTGTACCCTCTGACTAGCATTTCACCTGTTCCCATCCCAGCTTCTAATAATCCCCATTCTACTCTCTGTTTCTATGAGTTTGATTGGGTTTGTTTTCAGGAACCCTGTTATTATGTTGGTGGAAATGTAACATAGTACAGCCATTATGGAAAATTGTATAGAAGCTTCTCCAAAAACTGAAAATAGAATTTCTAAATAATACAATCCTACCTCTGGGTATATTTCCAAAGGATTTTATCTGCACTCCCCTGTTCCTGACAGCGTTACTTCCAATAGTCAAGTTATGAATTCAATCCTATTGCCCAAAAGTGAATGAATGGCTAACAAAATATAGTGTACATAAAAAATGGAATATTATTCATCCTTTAAAAAGAAGGAAATTCTGGCGTTTGCAACACAGGAATATTATTGTTTTTTTTTTTTTACTGTTAATGTCTCACAGAAGCCTATTAAGTAACTAATGCATATAAAAGAAAATACAAAATGAATGAATGAGTAGTACAAAGTAATCAACACTTACTGGGGTTTTTCCTGATGAAAATGATTATCCAACTGACTATGTGACCTACAGTCACAATTGCAATCTTGTGTTTAGTGGGTGTCATTCTAATGAGTTATTTATTATACAGTAATCCACTTAAAACTTGAAGAATTGGTGTGTGACACACCTTTTGGGGGCAAGGCACAATTGTAAGAGGGACTTTACCTAACAAATGCAATCAATGTAACATGGTTTCTTGTACCCTCAATGAATCCCCAACAATAAAAAAAAGAAAGAAAGAAAGAAAAAAAACCTTGAAAAGTAGAGTTGTAAAATAACCAAAATACATGGATTTTTTCCCCTTAAGGACACTGGTTTTCCCCTTAACAATAACCTAGTCTAATAACTAAATCTCAAATATTGTTTAAAACTAGTCCCTTTCACTAATACTATTTGACCTGCCTTGTGCCAGACCGCCTTTATTGAGCCTACAAAGCACATGTTGAAAACAGGACTTGCTAAACTTTCTTCTAACTTAATACGGGTTGTTTATTTGAATTTTACATTACAAGACACTTAACAATACTTTTGTATGTAATTTATTATATAATCATAGATAAATGCTATCTCAGATAGTACCAGTTTAATAGTGGTAACCAGTGTGCTACATGTGGCTAGTTTAGAGTAAAAGAGGTAAAGTATATCATAGATAGGATATATCTAGTGAGACATTTTCTTTTTATGCCAAAATACCCACTAAGGGCATAGTTAAAATTCATAAATCCTATGTGTGTCAGGGAAAACTATCATAAGAATCAAAATTAAATTAATGGAATCTACTGAAAATATACAATTAGTTTTTCTCTTTTTCCCCCCCACTGTCCTCTTTGCTTCTCCCACTACAATCAGGCTCTCATTACTCCTGGCATTGATGCTTATGTGGTAATATAACCTCTATTGTCTCCTGTCTTTCATTTTCCAAACCCTCCCAACCATTATTTTTGGAGTCTTATTTTTTACTATTCTCTTTTATATATATCTTCAATTCTCCACATATTCTCACTTATTTATTTTTATTAATGCTGTTCCTCCCACTGGAATACCTTTTCTTCATTTTCCTATGTTGAAATCTTATCCATGATTTCTGGTCTAATTAAATTCCCTAGACTGTAAACTTCTCTAGAATAGAGATCTCATCTACCTGGGGCCACCAAGGGAATGCTTGTGGAGCTAAACTTGACCTATTTCACTATGCTTTTTAAGGATCCTTCCACTGGGATAGTGTTATCTTGCTTTCTAGTTGTTCATTCAGTATGTATTTATTAATTAAATGGCATGCACAAACATAACACTAGACATATAACTTTAGACATGTGCACATCTTAGTCCATTGATTTATTTTATAATACTAAGGAGCATAATCTTTGTTTTTTATAATTGTTTAAAAAACTTTATATTTGTGCTTCTCCCCATATAAACAGTTACTTAAAATTAAATTCCAAATGGCTTTACTATTAATATTCTGTTGCTACTGCAAACACAGTATATTTATAGACAATTACTAGTAATATAATAACTGACTCAGCAAAAAGACCCCTAAAGGCCCCTAACTGTCTTAGCCTGAGTCCCCACACATCTTAAACCCCCTACTTTGCAAAATCCAGGAACAGGTTTCAGAATAGAATAAGGGAGTTTCCTGAGTTCCCAAAGATCCTAGCCATAGGTAAAACAATGGTGAAAGCTTACTCAAGCAGAATTTCCGAAGCTACTGAGTTTCCCAAGCTGTCCCAGTGCTAACCGCCACGCTATAGCCCCCTAAGTGTAACCCTGCCCTGAGCTAACCATCATGTTCTGCTTCTGTACATGCCAGCTTGCCACACAGCACAAAAATGGTATAAAAATCAGCCTGCTCCTCATTTCGGGGCTGCTGCCCACTGTGCAAGTGTAATAAATCACCATCTGATTTATACCTGAAGTGGGGTCCGAGTTTTTCTTACAGGTGGCAATGAGTACAACAGTAAAGAAAAGCACAGTCATTTCTCATGTGTGTTATGGCATCAGGATAACAGCCCCTAAAGGTATGTGTGAGCAGTACCCAGTCATCACCTCTTACTGTATTAAACATAAATGTTTATCAAAGGATTATAGCCCAAACAGACCACATTGAGTGGATTATGGCCTAAACTAGCAGCTAAATAAAATAGCTAGGAGTAAAAAAATGACAGAGAGGCAAACACCTCTTCCCAGTTTATTAATATCTTTTACAATGATGTTCTTTTTTTTCTTTTTTTTTTTTTTAAGGATGCCTTTCCTCCATTACAGCCATATATGCAGTGAATATAGCATTTTAATACTTTACATTTTCACTCATTTGTTTATGTTTATTCCATGCTATATGTGTACTAGACAATACAGTTCTTCAGGGCAGATATTTCTACCCTCATACATATTTTACTGAATGAATCAAAAAAAGAAAGTTAAATATATGAAAGAATATTCCTGAACAGGGCTACAATACTAAGACGTAGGTGATAAGGATGCTGGACAGATGATTAATGTGAATGTTTTAAAGCCAAAGGGCTGGAGTAAGAAGCTATTATCACGTATCACATACCCTCATCAAGGTTCTATGAATTATTATAAATTGAATGATGATGAAAAAATTTGCTAGCAATAGATTTCCATGTTTTGGCCAGTAGCCCAATTCTTTTTAATTCTACCTTGGAATCTTTATATACCACAACCCATATAGCAGAGCATTAAGCATGAGGCATTATTGGATCTCATCCAAGGTTACTGGAAGTACTAGAAGGATCTCATTTAGCAAATTCACTTCAGGTATTACTCTAGGAATGAATTATGTAATCAGCATTTGAGCAATACTTCAGTAGTGAATTCCGCAGAAAAAAAAAGTTGCTAGTATAACATAATTGTTAATGCATATAAGTTACATGTTAGGACTATGCATAACTCAACTTATGGATTTTTAACTATATACATAAAATATTATTTACAGGAATACTGATCAAGGCTACTGGATATTATTGTAAAAGTACATGCCAAATGGTTGGCTGAGTGATCTGCTAAATTGGTGAACTTTCCTCTGGCTATCAAGTATGGGGCTAGAAAAGGAAGTATTCATGCTCTTAAGAACAAAAGTGCTAGTTGACCATACAAATTTATATATGGTAGAGGATAGGAAATAAAAGTTTAATAAAGAATACATTTTATGTCCTTATTATGGACATGGTAAGTGTCATGTAGGAAAAAAATTTTTGAGTGTTATCTTTGGTTTATATTGTAAAATCTTGAGCCCTGGAATCAAAAATCCTTCAGCAACTCTAGTTCCTAAAATTTGTTTGAATTAACTGATTTAGAAAGAACTGAAGATGATCAAAATTTTTTTTTAAAAGACTTAAGTTTTAGAAATTTCATTTTTAAATTTCTGTAATATAGCCAAGTAGAAATGTTAACTATGAAATGAAATAAGGACATTCTGGCTCAGAGATTAGAAATCTTGAGTTGGAACTATTTGCAAGTCATCAGAATATAAGGTAACAACAATATGAGATGGAAGTATAGGATATGAAGGGGAGAGAGCTCTGAGTTATACCATAAATAATTCCAATATTTGGACATTGAGAAGAAAAAGCTGACAAAGACAATGGAGAAGAAAAGAAACTTCTTATGAATTCTTACAGAAATCAAGATAAGAAAGTGCTTCAATTTTCTTTTATATGGGAAGTGTGCTGAATAACTAAAGTAAGTTGGGTAGCGAAACAAATCCACTAATTTTGGCGCATATTGAAGTCATATAGGAGTAGGCTTGTGTGAAGGGGAGAAAAAGAATAAAGATAATGTATTTATACAAGTTCTTTGAAACACTCGGTGGTGAAAAGGGCCAAAAGGTATGATGTGGTAATTGGAAAAGAATGTGGAAATCTAAGGAGAGGTTTTGTTTGATTGTTTTTTGATGAGGGTATCTAAGGTAAGGTGCTTAGCACAGAGCATGGCAAAGAGTAAGCACTCAAAACAGAATCATTTTCATCATCTTTTGACATCTTTCTCATCAGCATTATCATTAATACTTATCTAGATCCAGTGAAATTGTTTGGTAAAAGGTTAATAACATGTACAAAGTACTGCACTAGTCACTTAAAACGTTAAAACCAACCAACCTTATGAGACAGCCATTATTTCCCACACCTATAAATAAGATGCAAGTGCTCAGAGAATTTGCCATACAATTTATAGCTAGTGAATGGAAGAGCTGAAATTTCAACTCTTATCTGTTAAACTTTAAAGCCCACTCTCTTCTTCTACAGTGTCCTGTTACTCTTTTCCCTCTGAGTGAGAATTGCTTAATTTGGTCCTGTCATTCTCCCAAAGGCATTTTTTCTACCCGTTGCTCAATGTTTCACTTGAAATTACTTTCAGATGCTACTGAATTGAATTAATTCCAACAAACATATATTATTTAACAAATAAATATTTTGCCTAATTTCCAGAAATATTATAGAAATATATGATTTAGTATTAAATGATTAAATCCACATCATTGCTCAGAATTAGTGTTTAAATCTCAAAGCCATTCTACCAAATAGACAATGCTTAATTATAGCTATTCTACAGACAAAGGCCTGAAAAATAAAAAGGGACTCTTGGAAAGAAGCATGTCATATCATCTTGCATTTGTTACTTGACTACATCATTGCTGGGGAGGAAGGAACTTCAGAAGGAAAGACAAAAAACTGATGTTAACATTAAAATCTTTTCAGTATTTTAAATTTTTATTATTTTGTTAATATATAATAGCTGACATTTGCAAAATGTAAAAAATCACTTTATTAATTTTATTAAAAATATTAGAGTCTTTGAGTCATTTCTCTCACTACTTATTCTACCTAGATGAATATAAAAGGCTATGGCTGAAATTCCCACTCTGCCACACCGGATTCAACTTGTTTCTGCTTTCCTTGTAAGCTGTTAGATTTACAGGTGAAGGCTGCAGCACTTTTCTCATTAAGAGTAATTCCATTTCCACAGAAAGGACAAAGTTCTGTATGGAATTGTGTGGCAGTGAGTCAGGTGGGTTGGTAAGTTACTCACTGCGCCTCTGTTTTAGCTCACTAGTCATTTTTGATCCTCCATTCTAACTGGATCTAATGACAATGCAGAAATCTCCCATCCCCAGCTGATGGCAGAAAATCCTCTGCAGCACAGCCAAAGCTAAATAAGCTTGACAGCATTTGCTGAAAAAAAGTAGCTTCTTTGACAGCAGCTCCCTGGCCTGTCACCACCTTCTCCAGTTCAGATCGGTGCTGTTTAGGTTCTGTGGTTGCCGGAGTCCTTCTGGAAAGACTTAGTATCTTCTTGCCTCAGTATTGAGAGGAAGGACTCACTTTGGAAAATGAGTAAAAATAATTAAAACATAGTTCAATGGCTGTACTGTTGTTGCCAAAGTCTGAGCTTCACTCAGAGTGGGTAACCACGCTGTGTTCATGCACGGTGGTCTTGGCGACTGTCCTCTACAGTTTAGACCTGTGCTGTCCAAAATGGTAGTCACTGGCCACAATTGGCTAGTGAGCATTTGACACATGTAGTCCAAATTGGGAGGTTCTATTAGTGAAAAACATGATTCAAAAGACTTACTGTGAAAGAAATAATATAAAATATCCCATCAATGTTTTATATTGTGGATTACATGTTGAAATGGTAAAATTAAGTATGTGTTAGATTAAATAAAATATATTCTTAAAATTAGTGTCATCCGTTTATCTTTTTACTTTTTCTTAAAATTACACAGATGGCTAGCATTGCATTTCTATTAGAACACACCACTTTATACATACAAAGAGGAGACTTATCTTCTGTACATTTCAAGGTGGAGTCCAAACTTAGGATACTCAAGGGCATCCAGACTTTTATGATCTAGTGTCTAATCTTTTTCTCCAGTCTCACTGCTTGCTTTTTCCTTAGGTATAGCACATGCTCCAACCATACCAAAGTATATATAGATGATGCTATTTTACATTTGTGAATTTTGCATAATTTCCTTTCCCCTGAAATATATACTTTTCTATTAATATTCACCTAATTCCTACTCATCCTTCAAGACTCAGCTGAAAGTGAAAGCATTCTCAGATAGACAGCCTCTACTGTGCACAACTCCATTCCAATGTCACAGGAGTTTTTGTGCTTCATTGTAATTGTTTATTTGTTTGACTTTCTAAGAGATTATGAGAAAATTTGAAATCCTTTATCTCCAGAGCATAGGTGTGGGTGCTTGTGTGTGTTACTACCACAATAGAGGTACAAAGTACTGGACTTGATACAGGAGGCAAAGTTCAAGAGAAGAAGCATTTACTTCTAATTGGAAACATCAAAGACTTGTGCACTGCTTCCTTTCACTCTTCCTGTTTCCCCTTCAGTTATGTCTAGGTAATGTTAATTTTTATATTTTACATGGAAAATATAATAACTCAATCATGTCCTATTTCAAAGGACTAATTTAGACACATGATCGAGGTGTTATCAGACTTTACTGGTTCTGCCCACATTAGTATGGGGCAGGGTTGAGGCAAATCAAGACTGAGACAGGGAAGAAGGGGAAGCTAACACATGGGTGAAGTACTGAGGCCATTTGATTGCTTATTTTGCAGAATTATCTTTCAAATTTTTGCATTTATTTATATGCATGATGGTATTGCAAATTTTATTATTTATGTAGCATATAATTTCAAAATAATAAGATATACAATGCTCTTTCTTATAAATTTCCTATAGCCAATTAATTCTCAAAAAATGCTTTATTAACGTGATGTCTCCAGATTTGTTTTTATTTCTAAAAATTGTATTTGCTATTAGTGTTTTTTTCTGATTCCATATGAAATGAAGTACTGTTTTTTCAAGTTCTTCAAAGTTGGTTGATGAACTTGGTTGTTTGATGAGGGTTGCTGGGGGTTGCCTTAACTCTGTAGATTGCTCTGGGAAGTACGGACATTTTAATGATGTTGATTCTTCCCAGCCATGTTCTTGCATTTTTTTAACGTCTTCTGATATTTCTTTTCTCAGGGTTTCATAGTTCTCTCTTTATTATTATTATTATTTATTTTTTTTTTATTAAATCATAGCTGTGTACATTAATGCAATCATGGGGTACAATGTACTGGTTTTATATACAATTTGAAATATTTTCATCAAAATGGTTAACATAGCCTTCATAGCATTTTCTTAGTTATTGCATTAAGACATTTATATTCTACATTTAGTAAATTTGACATGTGCCCTTATAAGATGCACTGTAGGTGTGGTCCCACCAAATACTCTTCCTCCACCCATCCTCCCCCCTCCCTTTCCCCTTTCCCCATATTCTTGGGCTATAATTGGGTTATAGCCAATGTACTCAGCCCTGGTATGAAACTAATTTATAGCTTTCATATGAAAGCTATAACCCAATCATAGTTCTCTTATTAGAGATCTTTCACATCCTTTGTTAGATATATTCCCAGACATTTCATCCTCTTTGGGTATAATACAAGTCTATAGTGGTCAAAACAGCATGATAGTGGCACAAAAATAGGTCTATGGAATAGAATAGAGAACCTAGAGATGAACCCAGACACATATCATCATCTGATCTTTGATGAACCAAACAAAAGCATAAACTGGAAAAATGAATCCCGATTTAAATTGGTGCTAGGAGAACTGGCCAGCCACATGTAGGAGACTGAAACTGGACCCACACTTCTCACCATTGACAAAAATTGACTCTCACTGGATAAAAGATTTAAATTTAACACAAACAGTAAAAATTCTAGAAGAATGTGTGGGAAAAACGTTTGACAAAATTGACCTGGGATAAGATTTTATGAACAAGATCCCTTGGTGATTGCAGCAACACCAAAATAAATAAGTAGGACATGATCAAGCTGTACCCTGTGCAGCTAAGGGTACCACAACTAAAGTAAATAGACAGCATTCAGAATTGGAGAAGATATTTTCATGTTACAAATCTGACAAAGGACTGATTACTAGACTCCACAGAGAACGCAAATTAATCCACAAGAATAGAACAAACAAACCCATGTGTAAGTGGGCAAGAGAATTGAACAAAAACGTCTCTGAAGATGACAGATGAATTGTGAAAAAATGCTCATCATCACTAATCATCAGAGCAATGCAAATCAAAGTCACACTGAGATATCACCTAATTCTAGTGAGATTAGCCCACATCACAAAGTCCCAAATCTGCAGATGCTGACGTGGATGTGGAGGCAAGAGAACACTTTCACACTGCTGGTGGTATTACAAACTAATACAACCTTCATGGAAAGAAGTATGGAGAATTCCCAAGGAACTGAAAGTTAACCTTCCATTTGAGCCCTCAATCCCATTACTTGGTAAGTACCCTGAAGAACAAAAATCATTTTACCCTAAGCACATTTGCACCAAAATGTTTACTGCAACCCAGTTCACAATTGCCAAGTCGTAGATGCAACCCAAATGCCCATCAACCCATAAATAGACTAACAAACTGTGGCGTATGTATACCAGGGAGTACTATTCAGCCCTAACAAAGATGGAGACTTTGCATCTTTTGTATTTACCTAAATGGACTTGAAACACATTCTTCTTAGCTTCTTACCTTTTGTTAAGTAGCTCAAGAATGGAAAATAAAAGTATTCATGTACTCAATACTAATATGAAACCAATGTATAAACAATTACACACCCCCACAAAAGATGAAACACAAATATTGTCTAGCAAGGGCAGTGCTGGAAGAGGGAGAGTGACTGTTGGGAGGAGGGAAGGCAATTGATGGGATCTCACCTAATGTGCACAATGTCAGGGTGTTTAGCATACTCCCTGGCTGAAGGGCTCAACTATAACTTGAACGTAGACTTAGAATTAAAAACAATGTAATCTAAACATGTGTATCTTCAAATTAATTTGAAATTAAAAATGCTTTAATTAAATGTTGTCAAAAATCTTATGTCCATAAGCAACCTATGATTACAACTGACTAATTAGTATAGTTTTGACATGAATATTGATTAAATTTATATATATATTTAACATTATGAGAAAAGTAAAATCTAATACTTTGTGGGTTAGAACTTTGTATATCAATCAATAATGCAAGGAACTTCTTTACTGAATTTTCAAAAACTTTCAAATTCTGAAAAGTATAATTTGTGCTATTCACAAAGTAGTGGTGATGGACACAATAGATTTTTAAGATGAATCGGAATTTTTAATATTTTTTTCATTTATACTTCAGGTTTAGACAACAACAAAGTAAGTCATATCCTAATTTTTAGTGTTCTGATATTTGTGGTGTAAATACATCTAACATGATAAATTTCTAGCTACCAATGCCAGGTTACTAAAAGTGGAGTTGGGAGGGGATACTCAGTGGAATATCAATGTGTAATACATGGATCATATAGGTATTATAGTTGATAAATAGCCTAACGAGCATAGAAAACAGTAAAAGAGGTAAATGAATAGGAATAATTTCTTTTTAAATTTCAGATTAATATGACCAATATGGAATAATTTATTTTTAATTAGAATTTAGCGATATTTTACTTTTGTTTTATTATAACTTATTTAATTAGAGCTCATGCAATTTAATTTTTAATAATGGCTCTATTTAACAACAGGTGCTTAAAATTTTAACAATTCTCTTGTGAATGTCTCTATGAGCTAATGCCAGCACAACGTGGACTATGCCAATAAAATAAACTAAGATTCTGGTGGTCAATAGTCTCTCCATATTTTCAGTTAGTCCAGGGCCTTGAAAGGACCACTGAGGTTTAACTGGCTATAATAGAAACTTAATTTCCAAAATGATCCAGTACAACAAAGGTAAAAGATTGACAGTGGAAAATAGAAAATTATATCTCTCTGGCGTTAGTGTACCAGGAGAATAATGGTTTAGGAAGCAAAATTTAAATTAGGCCTTGCAGAAGCGGCATACTTTGCATTCTAGATGGAATAACCAGAGCATAGGAAGGTTGAAGTAGATATGCCTGTGGTCACATCCAGTCTGCCTACACCAGAGGCTATATACGGAAGGACCAGTAACCTCAAATCTCAATAAGGAAACCCAAGTTGGTACATAAAGAAGTGCAACAGAAGGGATTTGATATGGCAAGTGACGTGACCTCAACACACTTGAAAAAAAATAGTGTCAATAATGGGATGGTAGAATGGAATGAGGCCCAGAGAGACACAATGGAGTATTATAATTACAGAGATTAGAGCAATAAAGGACACATTTATGATGCCGAAAAAGGAAATGAAGTCATGACAATATTCAGAGCCCCTTTATATAGCTTGGTGGGGGGGTTGGCATTCCCATGGGATTGCAAATGAGTAATGACCTTTGGAATTATGCTATAAGATTTTTTCTAAAAAATGACAAGTTATTACTTCATGTGAAGTTGAATATGAGAAAAATCAGAAAGCTTAACTGGGAGATTAATGTAGGCGAGAAAAGACAGTAACTTGCAAGAAAGTTATAGTAATGGAGACTGTATCTCACATGGAATATTTAGTTTTGTCATATTTTATCTTATGCATTTTGTCATAAGACATTTGCATTAATTTCTTAGGTATGTCAAAGTACTTTTTGCCCTTCTTACAGGCTGAACCGTGTCTCATCAAAAAGTCATTTGTTGAAGTCCTAAATCCCAGTACCTCTGAATATGACTGTATTTGGAGATATGGCTCTTAAAACGTGATTAAGGCAAAACAAGAAAAAAAGAGAAAAAAGGCAAATAAAGTCATATGGGTGGGTCCTAAACTGATATAAGCAATACATATTGTATATATCAGTTTTTGATATATATGGTGTAAATACATCTAACATGATAAAAGCTATATATAGCTTTTAGTGTAAGAGGAGATTAGGAGGCAGAGAGAGAAGACCATCTGAGGATAAAGGAAGAAGATGGCCTATACAAGCCAAGGAGACAGGCTCTCAGAAGGATACACCCTGCTGACCTTTTATCCTGATGCAATAGCTCCAGGACTGTGAGGAAATCTGTTTCTCCTGCTTAAGAACCACCTAGTTTGCTGTTCTTTGTTATGGCATTTTGAGTTGAGTAATATAGTTGTCTATAGGTGAGCTTTTTAGAGTTTTTTAAAAACTTTCAGTCACAAAAGCTTAACCAAATTCTTAGGCAAAATGCAATTAATACAATTTTGTTGTTACAGGATTATGGTATTTGGAAATGGCATTGGCCTTTGCCATATATGGACTAAGTTTGATTTTACATCTGCAATTTCCTTGATACATAACCCTAGACAAGTTATTTAAATATCTCTAAGCTTCAGTTTCTTAAGTCAAATCAGGTATAATAGGATAATTATCAGCCCAAGATCCAGTTCAGAATAGATATTCAACAAACGTTAGCTCTGTCTGAGCACTCTCTCTGAATTTCTTCTTACTCATCGGGAGTCATAAATAGATCCTAAGAGCTTGGCTCTGTAGTTTGGCTAAGTTTGAATCTCACTTAAATTGAGTTTGCTGAGTGCAGACACCAGCAATTGCCTATGACCCACTCCTCTTAATAAAAATGCTCTGTTCTCCATGCTTTAGCTAACACCTATGACTTCCAATCTATAACGCCAACAGTTAGATACCTGGCCAATGTTAAGTCACTTACCGCCAAGCATCCATCAAAAAAATTTAAAACTAAAACTTCTCATTAGATATAGTGGCACACCAAATATTCAATAGTGTTGCTACAAAGTAACAACACTTTGGTGCTTCTTTAAAATGTAGTCCTTATCCCTGTTGCCTATGTAGGCACCTCACAAAGCAAATTAGAACAGACATAACCCCTGTCACCAGGGGACTTATTAGCTAAAGCATCTTGATTGGATTCACCCCGTGTTTCAATAAAATTGCTCATGGTCCAATTCTCCTGCCCTCATTTTGCTTCTGATGAAATCCCAGGATAGTATCAAAGTGTTGGCTTTTTCACTCTACTGCACTAACATTTGCTGTTTTCCCCATACTTGAATCCTTTAATCATACCTTTGGGATAGGAGGATGTAGTAAGCCATTGGGATTACCTAACACACAGGAATAGCAAGTTATTCTCTGAAGCATATCAAGGCTGCCAGTGCAGTTTGTTTTCTCCCTTTATCTCAAGATATCTTTGATTCTGACTAAGCCTCTAGGGGGTAGTTTGGGGTGAGAAAAATCCCTGAAATGGGAGTCCTATCTGTTACTGACTTTGCACTGAAAGGGTGAGTCAGTTTTAGAAATGTTCTAGGGATACATGATTACCTTGGGTCATGAGTTCTTGAGATTATGCAGTTCAAATTAAAAGAGAGGACATGTCAAATGGTCTATAAAACCAGTGTATGGTGCCCCATGGTCGCACTAATGTACACAGCTATGATTTCATAATAAAAAAAAATGAAAGAGAGGACAATGCCTTCATGAAATAGTGGAGGAATTAAAGGTACAGGGGGTGGACCTGTCAACATTGGGCCACTGGCCTTATTTGTTTATTGCTCCTACTACATCCCTGATTGTTAGAATTCCATGAATAAGTAAATTTTCTTTTTATCTTTATATCACTCACAATGATAGAGTTTTGTTGTTCTAATAGAAGTAAAAAGAAGGATAAAGTAAGATACAATTCCACAGAAATGATAGAACTTTAGTTAAACCACAAAGGGAAGATAAAAAGAAAAAATTCCTTCAGTAGTGAAGAGGTGATTCCAGGTATGGGACAGAACCTTATAAAGGGTGGGATAAGGGATGTGGATATGAACTATGCCTGTGACTATCATTAGGGGGTTTTTTTAGGCATAGCAACATCACTAACATACACAGAGGTCCCAAAGTCAGGCAGAGAGTTGTAATATAACAGGCAATAAAACCAGTTTATGTCTCAAGCATAAAAATTATAGAATAAAATAATATCTAAAAATAATATTTTTCTGGCAGTGGTTTGTAGGAGTGACCAGAATTGAGAATGTAGTGAGAGATACTCTGTAAGGAGCTACTTAAGGAATCCAATTGTGAGATAACAAGAGCCTTAAATAGGACAACAGAAAAGGCAGAGAAATAGTTGATCATAAAGGTACTTCTATGAAAGTAACCTGGGTTTGGCATCATATTTTATATAGGGCTAAGCAATGCATAAAATGAAAGAGTTAAGCATAATTTCATAGTTTCTAGTTTAACAGACCAACTAACAGATGCGACAGTTGAGCAGTGGAGTTGGTATTTGGCAGGGAAGATGGTATATTCCACTGCTGGCATATGGATTAACACAAGAAATCTATGTAAAGATACTCTGGACTTAAATGTTAATCTAATAAAGGAGCCATCATGAGAGGTTTAGGAAGGCAGGGATGATATGGTTGTCATGCACAGAAAAGAACAGAGACCTTCATCAGAGCTTTGTTAAGAGAAAAAAATAAATGATTAAAAGGTAGAAAAGTTGTGTTTATAAATAATAATTAAGATAAATATATCAATAATATCTAAAATTATCAAGAGTCTAACTTAAGTAAACTTTTATACAGTAGGCTCATTGAATGGCTCAAAACATCCCTGTGAGGTTTGTACCAAATATGATCCTCATTTCCCAGATGAGAAAATAAAGCAGTGGGATTAACAACTTGTTCAAGGTCATATAACTACTGCAGGGACACAGAACAAGGACTTAAAGGCAGTTCTCATGTCAAAACTCAGGCATTTATACATAAACCTATTTAGGAGTAAAAAGTGTTTTCCAGAGTTAGTAGATCCCAAGTTGTTCTTTGATAATCATCTAAGAAAAAAGATTTCAGGAGTGAAGGGTTTTCTACAATATGAAGTGTCACAATAAAAATAAAAAGAGTTTAGGACTGAAGGAAGGCCACCAGGCATGGGGCTTAGTGGCCAAAAGCAGAGTCGTTTCACAGAAGCAGCAGAGCATAAATCAGATTTCCTAGAGTGAATGGAGGGTAAAGACTAGAAGACAAACAGATATTTACAGAGAATAAATTCTAGTGCAGTGAAGTGGAAAGAAGGAAGGAACTCATCTGCATCAGACAAGTCTACACTAGAAAGAAGAGGCTAGCATATTAGGGCGTCTTTCATCCATGTGATATTTTTGTTCTTCAGAATCATACAAAATGCTATTATATGCATTAAAAAGGGACTTATAAATGTCAGAAATATTTTACAATTTTAACCTAAATGACTTCGACTGCATTTTACTTGGCTAAGTACACTGTAACCCTGTAAGAATCTTGAGAGAACATCTCAGACATGACTATAACCTAGATACAGATGGAGAAAATAAAGTTCAGAGGACTTCAATAATTTGCTACAGGTGTAAAATCTACTTAATATTAGAAATGAAAACTAGGTCCCAGAAAGTTATCAAGGATATTTTTCTATTATATTATAGAGAAACTTATAAATCCAATGATCACTTTTCTGCTAGGAAAGCTTGTGATTTCATTTAGAAGAAAAAAGAAGAACAGAAAGTAAAAAATTAACATTCTTTAACATTGTCAAAGTACCCCTAGATAGCTTTGTGAGAATGAGAGCTACATATTCCTAATTATATCACATTATCATATATATATATATAAAGAGTAATGAGAAATAAAATTAATAGAGAAGGAAGAAAGCATAACATCATAACATCATACAGGAAACAATATCAGATAAACTATAAGACAGAGAAGTGATACAAATCAACAATAATTTAAAATTTACATTTTATTCAAGTGAGGTTTCTAAAAGGTAAATTTATAATACAAAATTTAAGGTGAAGCTGGAAGTTTTTCTCTATCAAAAGTTCTACATTTTAGTTATTAATGTTAAAAAAAAGCAATAAAAATATGTAAATTGTAACATTCAAAATTCAAAAAATGGATTGAAAATGAAGTTACAGTACAACAGCTTTTTTGTTTGTTTATTTTTCTGTGAAATAAAAGTTAAATGTAAAATAGCTTTTATAATTAGAGTGTTTCCTGAAAGCCTGATGATAACTACACCAAAAATCAAAACTAAGTAGAGTCAAAACATGCCACAGAAGAAAATCACATAATTACAAAAGACTTGTAAAAGAAGAAAGAAAAAAAAGGATCTACAAAATTACTAGAAAATAAGTAATGAAAAAGGCAGTATTAATAGTCCTTACCTATTAATAATTGCTTTAAATGTAAATAGATTAAATTCTCCAATAGAAAAACAAAGAATAGCTGAATGAAGAAAAAGATAAAAAACAAGACCTAATTATATTTAACCATATGCTATCTATAAGAGACTCACTTCACTTGTAAAGACACGCATGTATTGAAAGTGAAGGATGGGGGAAGGCACTATTTATAAACAGAAAACAAAAAAGAGCTGGGGAAGCTATACTCATAGCATATAAAATAGACTTTAAGCCAAAAACTGTAAAAAGAGACAAGGAAGGCTATTTTATAACACCACAGATGTTAATAAGACAAGAGGATGAGTTATAAATATATATCCTAACATAGGAGCTTAAACTTAAATATATAAGGAAAATATTAATAGATCTAAAGAGAAAGATGACCTCAATACAATAGTAGGGGACTTCATCACCCAATTTTTCAGCAATAAGCAAATAATCAACAATAGAATACCAGAGTTTAACATGCAGGTGTGGAACCTAAGACCTTAAGGTCAACATGACCATCTGGGTCCGTAAGTGCAGCCTTTTGACTGATTCCAAAATTTACAGAACAAATTCTTTTATTTTTATTAACATGTTTTTTGTCTTTGATACATACATATTTTTATTTTTAAAATTAGCGTACTTAAAATAGCAAAGATAAAATAAGTTTCATTGAAATAATTCTCCCAGGTCAACCAGCACAATTAGAACATCAGTAAGTCATAAGGGCTAAGTGACAGCTGCTATGCTCATGATTTAGTTCCACCTTCCCCCACCTGACCGGAGGCACTAACACATAAGGCGGTTTGCTGTTATGAGTATGGGGGTCAAGTACACCAATCTGTTACCAGCTTTTGACAAGAATGCACTTTGATTCTGTTTGAAGTGGAATTTGTGACTAGTTACACAGCTAAAAAGCATCTTTTAATTTTGTCTGCTTAAAAATCCACCATGTCAAAGAAGACCAAGAGAACACCAAAGAAAGAAAACAGTTTGTGTGTTTTTTATTTTTTTTAAATGAGGATTGGGAATTGCCATATTATCTTGTTCTTGTACAAGATAAGATAACTTCCTTGCTTTGTGATGCTGTAATAGCAACATCAAATAAATGCAGTGCTCATCAGCTTTGTAACACTCATAAGGACCACAAATATTTTAATTAAAGGGAGAGGCATGAAAGATTATATTGCAAAAATTAGAAGATGAAAAGCAACACAAAGATATACATTTCAAGCAGCAATAAAAACTGGAAATAATGTAACTTAAGCAACTTATTAAGTATCTTACACACTTGAGGGAAAAGGCGGGCCATTCAGTGATGTAGAAATTGCACAAGAATGCATTGTCAAAGTTGTAGGATGCTTAGGCCATGATAAAATGTCAAGGTTTAAGCAACCTTCTCTTTCAAGAAGAACCATACGTGATTGGCCATGAGTTAGCAGAACTTAACAACTTAACAGAAGAACTTTTAGCAATTCTTCAAAATGAAAATATATGTTATTCAATCACTCCGAATGAATCAACTGATACCACTCACTCAGTGCAGGTTTTATATTTTATTGCACTCATAACAGAAGATTTTCTTTGCTGTGAAGAGTTATATGCATTGGACACTCTTGTGAACAGAACACAGAGAATAAATATCTTCAAGAACTTTCAAGAGAAATGTCTAAAGTTAGATTGAATTTGAACCTGGATAATTTGCTTTATTAGCACTTGCTACCTTATCTTGCACTTTTATGTCATAGAGATACTTTCCTTTTCTCAAACTTCACACATCAAACTTTTCTTCTGCAGCTTCCTCACTTAACTTAGCCTTTTAGGAATTGAAAAGAATTAGAACCTTGCTATAAATTAGACTTTGGTTAGGGGAATGTTGGTTTAAGGCTGGTTTGATCTTCTATTCAGGCGACTAAATCTTCCTCTGTATCAGCAATAAAGCTGATTGACTTTCTTATCATTTGTGCATTCACTAGAGGAACACCTTTAATTTTCTTTAAGAACTATTCCTTTGCATTCATAATTTGCCTATTTACGGCAAGAGGTATAGCTTTTGGTTTATCTTGGCATTTGACATACCTTCCTTGCTAAGCATCATCATTTCTAGCTTTTGATTTAAAATTAGAGACTTATGACTTTTCCTTTCACTTCAACACGTACAGGCCGTTGTAGAACTATTAATTAGTCTAATTGCAATACTGTCATATCTTGAAGGTAGAGAGGCCCAAGAAAATAGAGATTAAAAATAAATGGCCAGGCAGTGGAACAGTGAGAACACACACATTGATTAAGTTCATCATCTTACAGTGGCATGGTATCCATGGATAAAACATGTGGAGAGTGTGTGTGTGTGTGAGTGTGTATGCAGAGGGTGCCAAAAATGTACATACATTTTAAGAAAAAAGAGATCTGTATTAAAATTGTATTACTCAAGTCATGTTTGACTTCTGCAATTACAAAAGATACGAGATACAATATAGAAGGTAATAAATGTTACTGATATATATTAAGTGTATACATACACATACACACAAACACTTACTATTGATCCAGTTATAAAAAGGCACATTTTTTCAATTATAATCATCTTTATTTCTTTAATCAAAAATGTGTGGAAATTAGTTTCCTCTCTTATCATTACAAGTAACTATATGATGTCTTTGATGTTGAAAAGGCATAATTTTGACATTTGCAAACATCATAGATGAACTCAGAGGACAGTATGTTAAGTAAAAGAAGATAAGCACATAAGAAGAAATACCACATGCTTTCACCATATGTTAAATCTAAAAACATTGAGCTCCTAAAAGTAGAGGGTATAATAGTTTTGTTAAAAACAAAATAAAACTTATTTTAAAATTTTAGAAAGTTGGGTGGCGCCTGTGGCTCAGTGGGTAGGGCGCCAACCCCATACACCGAGGGTGGAGGGTTCAAACCCAGCCCCAGCCAAACTGCAAAAAAAAAAAAAAATTAGAAAGCTCCTAGAACAATAAAAAAGTTTAGCAGGATCACAAATACAGTATGATTATTAAAAAATCAATCTTGTTCTTAAGTATTTGTAATAAACAGCTATAATTCAAAGTTTAAACCACCAGTACTACTTACAATAGCGCTCACATAAATTAAATACTTAAATATAAATATATCCTAAAAAGATCATGTCAAACCTGTATACTGAAACCTACAAATATGTATGGAAGAATTCAGTAAGACCTAAATGGAGAGATACATCGTGCTCATGGATTGGAATACTTAGTATTATTAAGATGTGATTTTTCCCCCAATTTTATTCATAGATTTCCCATCAGAATCCCAACAGGAATTTTCAGATATAGTGACAAGTCGATTTTAAAATTAATATGGAAATTCAAAGGAATAGCATAGCCAAAATGATAAAATAATAAAAATCATGATAATGGAGGACATACATTCACATACATGTTAAGGCTATTTGTAAACACACAGATAGTACACCAATTAAGACAGTATTTGGTGAAATTATAGGTACATAGACCAATGGAATAGAAAGGATAATCTAGAAATGGACCATTAGAAACATGGAATATTTCTCTTTGACATAGGCACAAAAGCAATTTAAAGGATAAAAGATACACTTTTAAACAAATAGTGTTGGAACAATTGGGCATCCATATGCAAAGAAATGGAATTCTACCCAAATCTCATGTCTTACTAAAAATTAGCTCATCTATTAGATAATAGATGTAAATGTAAAACCTAAAAGTATAAGTCATAAAGAAAATAGAAGAGTGCCTTTATAACCTTTGATAGAAATATAATTCTTAGGTATCAAATTAAGACATGTTTTAATAAAATTAAAACAAAATCTATATTTTGGACTTTATAAAAATTGAACACTTTTTTCATTTCAAAAAATATCCTCAGGTTTAAAACAAGCCATTTATTCTTGCCAGGGTAAATCTGATAAGAACTGATACTGAAATATGGAAAGTACTTTCAAGGCTCAACAATAAAAAGGTAAACAATTCAATTTTTAAAATATAGTCAAAATGATTTAATTCATAGTGTACTAAATAATATATATAAATGGTAAATCAGCACATAAAAAGTTGTTCCACATCATTAGTCATTAGAGGAAGAAAATTAAAAACAAAGGAGTTTAACACAAGTATTAGAAAAACTGAATTAAAGCAAAAAATCTAAATGCTGGCAAAGAAGTGAAACTAGGACAAGTCTCAGACATTGCTGGTAGAAAGGGGATAGGGAGGGGAGGGGGGAGAATATGTGGAGGGAGGGTAATTGGTGGGACCACACCCACGGTGCATCTTAGAAGGGTAGATGTGATATTTACTAGGTGTAGAATATAAATGTCTTAACACAATAGCTAAGAAAATGTCGTGAAAGGCTATGTTAACCAGTGTGATGAAAACGTTTCAAATTGTATATAAAACCAGCACATTGTACTCCATGATTGCATTAATGTACACAGCTATGATTTAATAAAAGAGAGAGAGAGAGAGAAAGAGAGAGAGAGAGAGATATGCAAGATGGTACAGATATTTGGGCAAGAGAAGCATTTACATGTTCCATTAAGCAGTTTATCTTTATCATTAAGAAACATATCATATGACCCAGCAATCTCATTCTCATCTTTCAACCAAGAGAAATAACAATACGCGACCACAGTGTTTTAACAGTCTTTATTTACACTAACTATATAAAATTACCAAATTTCAACAGGGTAAATGTTAAACAGACTGCTAAGCAAAACACCATGCACAAATTCCCAATCTCAGGGATGGTTCTAAATAGTTTCACCCTTTGTCCTTTAGTATTAGAGTCACCAAGAGAAACACACAACATTTGAGCACTGGAGGGACTAACTCTTTACTTAAACAGAGAGAAAATAGAGCAAGGTCAGCTTTAACAGTGGTTTTCAGTCTCCCATGGCCAGCAGGTCTCGCCTGGAAGCTGATGCAGGATAATTGGCTCTGTACACCCCTCTGCTGCCACAGAGGGACCCCATTCACATCCTGTGCAGGACAGATAAAGCTATGGGGTTAGCCAGGTGACCAGTGATGTGCTCTTAAGCAGAACAAAGGGCTTTTATTGGGCTCGAAATGGAGAATGGTAATTCCACGCAAAGCAATAAGCCCAGCACAGGTCTTGTGGACCTGTAATCTCCTGGTAAGAAAGTATTCCAGGTCTAAGGTCCTTTAGGCAGCTAAACGGGAGGAAGAGGGCATGCATGGGATTGCCTTTCCCAGACAAGTCAGATGATGAAGAAAGACAAGTCTTTCTTCAATGCATGAAGAAAGTCATGCATTCATACAACGTAATATTTGTCATCGATAAAAAGATAAACTATTAATCCATGTAATGACTTGAAGGATAAAAATCAAATGTATTTTGCTAAGTGAAAGAAATCAGATTCAAGAGGCTTCGGACTGTGTGATTCTATTTATGACTTTTTGGAAAAGGCAAAAACTGTGGAAATAGAAATCAGACCAGTGGTTGTGAGGAATAGGGAAAGAGATGGATCATAAATTATAATGGGCAATTTTTTTTGAGGTGATGAAACTTTTCTGGCAAATCTGTACATTTTTCAAAGTCGGAAAAGAAGAAATTTATCTAAAAGAGTGAATTTTATTGGATGTAAATATAGAATCAACATAGGATAGAGAATACAATAAAAAATGCAAACGAAAATATAAAAATGAGGGATAATTCTCATAAATATTTAACTTAGAAAAGCTTTCTAAATATAAGTGTAATAAAAGGGCTCATAGTGGAAAGTGAATAGATTTAAATAGGTTAAATGTAAAATTGTTCTCTGTTAAAAACACCACAGACTGGGGGAAAGTATGATGCAATTACACATCTAACAAAAGACTTGTATCCAGAAAATAAAAAGTACTCTTGGTATTCAACAATAATAAAACAAACAGCTCAACTTTTACAATGGCAAAACTTAAACAGATATACCATAAAGAGTTTGTCTTTAACTTATAAATGAATATTGATGATTAATAAGAAAAAATAAGTCAATACTAGTAAAAAACATGAATAATAAAAAATAGCAAATTCCAAAAGATAAATTGTACATAATAAATAAATGTAGGAAAAATACAAGAAAACATGAGAAGAAAAGTCCTGGTGAGAAATCCAAGTGTAACAGGCTTCCCTTTGTTTCTTTTATGATTTTAGCCATATTCTTCCAAAATTTCCATCAATTTCTAATTTTCTTTTTTTTGAGGCATAATCTCACTATGTCACCCTGGGTAGAGTGCCATGGCATCACAGCTCACAGCAACCTCAACCTCAAACTCTTGGGCTTAAGCAATTCTCTTGACTCAGCCACCCAAGTAGGTAGGACATAGGCACCCACCATAACACCTGCCTTTTTTTTTTTCTTACAGTTGTCATTGTTGTTTAGCTTGCCCAGAGTTGGGTTCGAACCTGCCAGACTAGATGTATGTGGCTGGTGTGCTAACCACTGAGCACAGGAGCCGAGCCCACTTTTCTAACTTTTATATGGGCATATTTTTCCTGGACTAATATAAATGAATTCTTAAATAAAATTTTTCTACTGATTGCTGTTATTCACCTTTTAGTAAATGGGACAATCAACAAAGTAAGCATCACCAGATGATCTGCTTTTAGTACCATGAGGCTTTTAGAAGATTGTATAAAGAGCCAAAATCACAACTCTGTCTTTGAAGCAAGTTTTCAGCCTTTATTGAACAGTATTCAACATAAAATGGAAGGAAACAAACCAACACCAGGTATTACTCTGGAGAAATAGGCATTCATATTCAGTGAAACAATTGATGAGTCTTAAACAAGTGGTGTGGATGCTAAAGGAGAAATTTAGAATTTCAATTTAAAAGAATGAAGAGGGAAGACGACATGAGAATTTTGACAGGAGCAATCGTGGCTTAGACAAGATTGGAGGCATCTCACGCTAAGCATAAAGTAAATGCTATACATTTATTGGTTGATCTTAACATCAGAGAGAAGCAAAAATATTAAAGGCAAGCCATGTATAAGTATTTGTTATAATGTAAGAAAAAGATGAAATTAAAAGTATGCATTAAGGAGACTATTTCAATAGAAAAAAAAGTGGGTAAAAGAAGATGTACATTATGCATTTTTTCCTGGAGGTACTTGTATTACTCATTTATTTAAACAGTATTAACTATGATTAGAACCCATATCGGTATATTTCTCTCTATAAATAGCATACATTCTGAATTAACACTATAGAAAACATCATATGAATCATATGTTTAAAAATAATCCTGGAACATAGTTCTTTCCTCGTTTGAAAGTTGAGGATACTGAATTATTTTGAAGTTGATACTAAGCCAGGACTTGGGAGGAGGTCTTCTCACTCTAGTCCATGGTGCTTCCCACAAATCCATTCAACTCATATATCATGACAAGACCCAATGGCTCCAGAAATTTTTTACCCTATATAGAAGTCATAAAAAGTAGAATGTTTTATAGACAATGTGATTCATTGACAAAAGAGAGGTAAAAACGATTAAATGTGATGGGAAATGTCTGGACTTGGAAGTCTTTTTGCTGGATTGGTATCAAATTCTCTTTCTGCACATACTGTTTGTACAAATTACTTTAAGACTCAATGTCCTTTCTGGGGGGGAAGAGGGGATCGTAATGCCTTTCTTACAGAGTTGTTGTGAAATAAAATAGCTGATACAGGCCAAAAGGCACTTAAGACTCATCCTCAATAAATGGTAGGAATTACAGTAAAATGCAATAATACTAGATATTGGTGAAGTCCAGGAAAGCCTAAATGCAGATGGCATTTCCCTTGGTCCCTTGGTAGGGTTTATGTAGTCTGGGCAAGGACTTTACATGACTTGTATTTTTCAGTGTGAGCTTCAAAAGAGAAACAATTTCTGAGTAATGTCTTGGCTATTTGAGTTTTTTTCTGATTCCATATAAAACAAAGTATTATTTTTTCAAGGTCTTTCAAGTATGACAGTGGAGCTTTAATAGGGATTGTGTTGAAATTAATATATTGCTTTGGGTAGTATGGACATTTTAACAATGTTGATTCTTCCCAGCCATGAGCATGGTATATTTTTCCATTTGTTAACATTTTCAGCTATTTCTTTTCTTAGAGTTTCATAGTTTCAAAGATCTTTATAGAGGTCTTTCACGTCTTTTGTTAAACAAACTCCCAAATATTCTCTCAATTGATGCAGAAAAAGCTTTTGATAATATCCAGCATCCCTTCATGATCAGAACACTTAAGAAAATTGGTACAGAAGGGACATTTCTCAAACTTATAGAGGCCATCTACAGCAAACCCACAGCCAACATCATATTGAATGGAGTTAAATCAAAATCATTTCCGCTCAGATCAGGAACCAGACAAGGCTGCCCATTGTCTCCATTGCTCTTTAACATTGTAATGGAAGTTTTAGCCACTGCAATTAGGGAAGAAAAGGCAATCAAGGGTGTCCACATAGGGTTAAAAGAAATCAAACTTTCGCTCTTCGCAGATGATATGAATGTATATCTGGAAAACACTAGAGATTCTACTACAAAACTCTTAGAAGTGATCAAGGAATACAGCAGCGTCTCAGGTTACCAAATCAACATTCATAAATCGGTAGCCTTTATATATACCAACAATAGTCAAGTTAAAAAAACAGTTAAGGACTCTATTCTGTTCATGGTATTCCCATTTTTAAGTAAAATGCTTAGTTCTGATAAGATATAAGATGTCTACTCTAAGTCACACAAAAAATCAG
>CAUYPK010057583.1:0-18014 GCA_963574355.1 Loris lydekkerianus | reverse complement strand
GGCTGCTTGATGCAATAAAGTTGAATTCCTGCTTAAAAAAAAAAAAAAAAAGTTAGGGGATGCATCTTAGCACTTTCATTAAGGAGGGAAATGGGCAAAGGCTATTTCACTTATGTTTGCTTTGTAACTGTCTTCGGCTATGTGCAATCTGTTAATTTGAAAGTAATTCTTGTTCTTTTTTCCTTTTCTATGTAGGATTATCATTGGCAGTGGCGTTCATTCCTTACCAGCGGCTTTACTGCAGTGTATTTCTTAATATATGCAATACATTATTTCTTTTCAAAACTGCAAATCACAGGAACAGCAAGTACAATTCTGTACTTTGGTTATACCATGATAATGGTTTTGATCTTCTTTCTTTTTACAGGTAAAAATAGAATTAAAATGATTACTTTTTAGTTAGTACATCTTTAGACAAGTAGTATATAATACTTGCCTTTTACAAATCCCAGTGCTCCTGTTAGTTTGGCCTGCCCACCTGTGAGTTCCGTAAAGGTGATGAAACAAGCTAAGAGGAGAGGCTAAACAGGGCTTGGGGTTGTGCTAAAGTACAGATTTCCTTCTGTTAACCTCTTAGAGCAGGCATCCTCAAACTGCGGCCCGCGGGCCACATGAAGTGGTGTGAATTGTATTTGTTCCCATTTTGTTTTTTACTTCAAAATAAGATATGTGCAGTGTGCATAGGAATTTGTTCATAGTTGTTTGTTTTTTTTTTTTAAACTATAGTCCGGCCCTCCACCAGTCTGAGGGACAGTGAATTGGCCCCCTGTTTAAAAAGTTTGAGGACGCCTGTCTTAGAGGCCACAGAGTCTATCTTTTACCCACTTAAAAAATAGGGTAAAAAGCTACTGCTGTGTAAGTTTAGGAGCAAGTTAGGATTGGGGAGAAGTGAAGATGAAGCTGAAGGTGGGTGAAGAAGATGTGATAACTGGACACTGCAGGTTAAAGTTTTCTGTATCTCAGACCTGTGGTGCTTGGTAAACACGTGTGGAGTGAGTGACTTAACTGAAACAAGAAAATCATGGGAACTTTCTTTGACATAGAAAAAGTAATATTGCACAAAGGATGCATCTAAAATGTTATCTAAGATCATCTTATATATTATACAAGAAAATGTAGGAGCCAAAATGAGAAAGACCACAATTAAAAACAATTTAAACTATTTTACTCTTTACTCATTTGTTAACATTTCAGAACATGAGGTAGGGTTTTTAAGTGCCCCTGAACTGTATAGCAGTTTTCAGGCACTTACATCAATTCTGTATCCAGATTAATTGATCAGACATGAGGTACATATCCTAGAGCTATAAGATAGATTTAGAGTCCCAGCATTAAATCTTTTTTTTTTTTTTTTTTTAAACTTTTTTTTTGCAGTTTTTGGCCAGGGCTGGGCTTGAACCCGCCACCTCCGGTATATGGGGCCAGCGCCCCACTCCTTTGAGCCACAGGTGCTGCCCCCAGCATTAAATCTTAATAAGTGGTCTGTAAAATAGCAGTGGCCTGTGAGGCAGGAGTTGCTATTTTTGTATCTCTGTATCTGTGTGTCCATAAAAGCATATATACAATAATTTCTTGTTTACACACAAAAAATGATGAGAATGAGTATCTGTTGTTTTTCTAGGCACATGCTAAAGAAAACAAAGCTTATCCATCACCTACGAGTTGCTATTTTTGATTTTTTTTTTTTTTTAATAGAGACAGAGTCTCACTTTGTCACCCTTGTTAGAGTGCAGTTGCATCACAGTTCACAGCAACCTCCAGCTCTTGGGCTTAGCTGATTCTCTTCCCTCAACCTCCTCAGTAGCTGAGACTATAGGCATCTACCACAATGCCCGGCTATTTTTTATTGTTGTTATTGTAGTTTGGCCAGGGCCGGGTTCGAACCCGCCACCCTCAGTATATGGGCTGGTGCCCTACTCCCTGAGCCACAGGCGCCGCCCAACTATTTTTGATTTTTAAAGTGCAGTAGAACCTCTGCACCCTCCCCACACTGACCACCGGCTTAAATTGACCTAATTTTCATAGACTGCACAGGCCACATGTACATATCAGTACAATAGTAGGCTTAGGTCCTCTGTATGTTGACCAGTTTGTTACAGTCCTTGGGTGGTCAGCTTACAAAGGTTCTACTGTATATTTTCTTTTTCTTTCTTTTGAGACAGAGTCTCAAGCTGTCACCCTGGGTAGAGTGCTGTGGTGTTACAGCTCACAGCAACCTCAAACTCTTGGGCTCAAGTGAATCTCCTGCCTCAACTTCCCAAGTAGCTGGGATTACAGGTGTGCCCGCCACAATGCCCAGCTATTTTTTGGTTGTAGTTGTCATTGTTGTTTGGCGGGCCCAGGCTGGATTCAAACCTGCCAGCTCTGGTGCATGTGGTTGGCACCCTAGCCCCTGAGCTACAAGTGCTGAACCACAAAGGTTCTACTGTGTATTTTCATTCATCCAGAGTTAAACTAATTTGCGGTCTGAGTTCTGGAGCTGTGTCAAATTGAATCAGTCAGTTAAGCCATAACTTTTAGTGTCTTTCACCTTGTGGGTAGGGTTCTATAGAAGGGAGTAGTGAGCCCTTTAAATGCCTTCAGTCTCTCTGAAGCAGAGTATGTTTATATTTGCTTCAGAACTCCAAACCAACACCATTTTATTTAAATCAATCCATTTTACAAAACGAAAATAATTATTCTTTCACATAAGAAAAGATACCCTAGCTCCGTATTAACAACAACATAAAGTAAGAGTTGCTGCCTGAATGGTAATAAAATGCTTTTTTCATCTTAAAATATCTCCTTGTCATCTTAAAATTCTTGCTGATATGTTTTAAGTATACCCTTGTTTTGTTATTGCTCTTTTGAAATTGACCCCAGCCTCTTCCCAAGCCTTTTAATGACCCTTTTGAATATCCAAAGGGTATTTTTGTATACCTTCCAAAATGCACATAATGCGCTGCATATAGTAGGTCTTCAGTATGTGCGTAATGTAAGAATAAATATAATAATGTATGTAACTTCTCATGATAATGTCTTTGGATTTAGGAAATCTCCTCTGATACTTATTCTGTATATTGTATTTAAAACACTGGTGAAAACCGTTGGGACTTTAAATATAAAACTTATATGAGGGGTATTTCTACCCCCTTTTGTGTGCATCTGCACCCTACCTAGTGAATATTTCTCAGGGGATAATCCTAGTAAAAAATAGGATGCTTTAGTTTAAATATGTTAGGCAGTTGCACAATTTAATATATATTCTTTTGCAAAACAAGGTCTCTAAATTTATGTTGAGTAAATCTAAGCATGGTATAGTTTAATGTCAGAAAAAATGAATTTGACTTAACCCCTTTGAGCCTTGTTTTTGTCACATTGAAAACATATCCCCCATGTAACATTCAGATTCTTAGCAATCTTGACTGGTGAAGATACCTGAAAATCAAGGCATATGTTTCTTTATGAATTAATCTCATTTACTCTATATGGCAGTTTATAGAGGCAACTAGAGAGATGTCAGTCAACTTGCCTGAGCATGACCCTACGCAGTTCACGACAGAGCTGCTCTATTCCCTGGTACCATGCTACCTCTCATTTTCAGCTGGGATACATTTTTGTTATTATCCTAATTGTGTCACTTTTAACATTTTATAAAAACATTTTGAATTATTTTGGTTATAATTCTTTGAAAACTAATAACTTTCAGTGACTCAAAGACAACCCCATTTAATTCTGAGTATAGTATTCAATTTAAAGTATTCCTATCATACCTGGAAAAAATTTCAGTAGCAATTTTCCATTTTGTGCTAGAGTATTCTTAAATATGAAAGGACCATTGGCATCCTTTTCATTTTTTAATTTTGGTCTTTTCTGTGTAGTAAGGAAAATAATATGTGTTACAGAAAGTTGAGGTCATCTTTAGTATAAAAACTTGTATCAACTTCTGTAAGAAGCTTAATTTGAGGTGGTTGTATATTTTTCAGAAAAGCTCATTGATGTGTCTATTTCTGGTAATAGTTTATAGTTCTGTGACTTTTTTAAAGAATCAATCATTTTAAGTCTGTATTTTTGTATAAATTATGAAATTTTCTTTGAAAAGGGGTTTATTTTTGTTTTTTCTTTTATAGGAACAATTGGCTTCTTTGCATGCTTTTGGTTTGTTACCAAAATATACAGTGTGGTGAAGGTTGACTGAAGAAGCCCAATATGTCCAGTTAAAAAAGAAATAAATTAAATTCTTCATCAACAAAGACCTGTTTTTGTGACTACCTTGAGTTTTATCAGACTTCTTGGCTTAGTAATCCTTCAGAAACAACATAATTCTAAATACACCTCTTCCCACAAACCTTTCCCCACAAAATGTCTTCAACACTATAAAGCATTTGTATTGTGATTTGATTAAGTATATATTCAGTTGTTCTCAATGAAGAGCAAATTTAAATATTGTGTGCATTTGTAAATACAATAGCTATAAAATTTTCCATACTTCTCATGGCAGAGTAGAAGAGACCGTGTTAAATAATACTGGTGAGACACAGGCCAGCTCATTGTAAATAGGATTTTCTAGGCTCGGTAGGTGGAAAGAATTATTTTTCTTTGAAGGAAATAACTTTTTATCATGGTAATTTTGAAGGATGATTCTTATGATATGTTCACTGGGGGAATGTGGCTTTTAAAAAAGATCTTGTATTGTTGTAACTGTTGATACCTTCTTTCTCTTCTGTGCTGACTTCATTATTCCCATGGTATCGGCCTTTCAAACTATGTGCCTCTGAGTCTTTCAATTTATAAATTTGTTATCTTAATAAATATTGTAAAAATGTCTTCTTTGCATCATTACCTGTTACATATTCGTGGAGATTCCATAAATACAAATCTATTTACCAAAGGTGTTTTAAAATGATTTATACTATTTTATCAGATTGTACTGAAGTTTGTTAATGTAACACTTTCTGAGTTTTGATCTAAATGAAATTTCACTCTTTGGAACTTTGTCTAAAATGTTCACTGTGAGGCAATAATGGAAATCACAGTCTCGCATATCTAGTCAGATGAATTTTATGTGTAAGTCTAGTTTTAAAGTGGGCCTTACTACTACATTGTTATTAAGAAGTTTCTGTTTTTGACTTGTTTTGCAAAATGCAGTATTTCTAACTTTTTTTAAAGATGAGTTTTATGATCTATACCATGGCAATGACTAGTAAGTCATCTTTATGATTTCATTGTTTTAACTTAGATTTCACAAACAATTTTACTTGTTAGAGTTAAGAAATGTACTGTTTCCGGCAGCGCCTGTGGCTCAAAGGAATAAGGTGCCGGCCCCATATGCCAGAGGTGGTGGATTCAAACCCAGTCCCGGCCAAAAAAGAAAAAAGAAATGTACTGTTTCTTTTTCACATTCATTTGACTAATTCAAATCCATTTATATGGAATATAGAAATGTGGGATGATTTTGGAGGCACCAGTTGGTTTATATCTATGCGTATATTTATTGTGTTTTAGTGGCCCACTGCTTACTGCTTATGAGAGCAGATCAGATGTCATTAAACTTACAACTAAAATTACTAGCTGTCACTTATATGATGTTGCTGAGTTCTTACTGAATAATTTTACTTTGCTATTTAAAAAAAAAAAAAAAAACTGACCTATAGGGCGGCACCTGTGGCTCAAAGGAGTAGGGCTCTGGCCCCATATGCCGGAGGTGGTGGGTTCAAAACCCAGCCCCGACCAAAAACTGAGATATTGGTTTTGAAGAGGGAAAGAAGAGTTCTTAACCTCTCACATGGAGCATTTCTTTTGAATTTATTTTCTGTATCTCTTGCAGTGTATTTCTTTTTTATAGGTATAGTTATCCCTCAGTATCCACAGGAGATTGGTTCTAGGACCCCTGCAGATACCAAAATCCCTGAGTGCCTAATTCCCATAAAATGGCAAAGTGCTTGCAGAATGCCCAGGCTCATCGTCCCATATTCTTTTCTCTAAATGACTTACAATATCTAATACAAAGTAAATGCTATGAGGTAATTGTTACACTGTGTTTTTGTATTTTTTTTTTCTGTATTGTTTTCATTTGCTGAGTATTTCTGATGTGCCTTGGTGCCCACTGAAGTTGCAGGGCCTGAGGGGCAAAGGGCTGACTGCAATTCTCTGTTGAAGTAGGCTGGTTAACCAAACAAAGAAGTTTGGCTTGGTTTGGCTTAATTCCTGTTTCAGGTACCACATTAGTTGTATTGGTCAAAGTTAACTTTCTTCAATTTTATTTTTCTTCGGTAACAATTAGTGATTGAAAACGGTCAACTGGTTGTTTCATTATAACTTTCTCTTTGTACTTTGAAGTAACCATATTTCCTACTTACACAACCAACACTCCAGAGGGAGGAAAGGAGAGGTCGGAGGAAACCAGTGACCAGGAAGGCAAGACAGGTGGTGAGGGGGGAGTGGGGAGAACCCTGGATCCTTTTCCTTAGTTTGAATGTAGCCCAGGACAAAAGCAGTCTTGTTTCCTCATGAGACCCGAGTGACTTGAGAGTCCCAGGGAGAGGTTGTCCGTGAGTTGTAATAGCTGAAAGCAGATATGAGGAAGGGGGTGCGAAGCTGAACCTAAACAGGATAAGTGCGTGTGTTCCTGCTGCAGAAGGTTAGGTTCGGCTCTGTGCCTGTGGCTCAAGCAGCTGAGGCGCTGGCCACATACACTTGAGCTGGCAGGTTCAAATCCAGCCCAGGCCCGCCAAACAACAATGGCGGTTGCAACCAAAAAATAGCCGGGCGTTGTGGCGGGTGCCTGTACTCCCCGCCTCCTACTTGGGAGGCCGAGGCAAGAGAATTGCCTGAGCCCAGGAGTAGGAGGTTGCTGTGAGCTGTGATGCTACAGCACTCTACCCAGGGCGACAGCTTGAGGCTCTGTCTCAAAAAAAAAAAAAAAAAAAAAGATTAGGTTCATTCCTTTTGTCCACCTGGATCGTTTCTAGAGCTCTAGCCTATTGCAGGACTGTGCTGAGCACTGTTGAAGGAAGGCACTTTGTCTGCAGCCCGTTTGATTGCCCAGCGCAGCAGCAAGGCCAGCTGGGCTCTCAGGAGCGCCCTGGGGCCCTGAGTCTTCTCCCGCCTTTCTCCAGCTGTGCTTTCACCTCTCAGTTACCTCCTCACAGGGCCTCTCTTTGCTGTGTGGCCACCTCTGGTCCACCTCTCCGCCCATCTGTCTTTTGCACCCTGGTTTCTTGCCTGGGATTATACTAGAAATGTTGCTGAGGGCTCTGTGCCCACCCAGTCACCTCATCCGCCTTGATTGTACTCGTTAACCTGACAGTCTCTTGGAACCCTTGTCATGACAGCAGCGTTTCTCCATTGGCTTGAACCCAAGGAGGTTGTCACAGACATGCCCCAGACCTACATGTGTTCTGGAGAGGTGCGTTAAAGCAGATGACTCTGAACTTGTCCTGTCACTTCCTCTTATTCTGCCTCTCACAGTCTTCCATCAGGGGTCTCACTTCTGCCTGCTGATGAGGAGATGACCGAGGCTCTGCCTTGTCCTCATTTGGTGTCCAGTCTACTCCTCTCCAGCCACCACTGACATCATCCTACATGCTTAGGAGCCCCAAGCTTCCTGTGTACAAGAGTGAACTTCCCTCCATTCCCCCAGATCTGCTCCTCTCCAACTGTGTGTAGTGCCCAGTGACCTACTTAATGCCTTGAGCTGCAGCCTCACTGGCCCTCTGGACACCTCCCTTCAGTCAGTCACCCAGTGTCCTGCTTTTGTTCCCCAAGTGCTGAGATGAGATTCATTGCTTCCTATCTGCCCTGCCCACTGCTGGGGGCTGTGGTGACATCCCTCTGGGACGACTGCAGTGGCGCTGGCTTCTCCCCGATTCCTGCATGTTCCTCTGCAGTGACACCACCAGAGCCACCACACTGCCCCACAGTGCCCTTCACCTCTGTCCATGCCGATCCATTTGCCCAGGTGGTCTCCCTGACTCAGGAAACTAGAATGAGCACTCCTACAAGTGTAGCAAAACAGCACAGACATTTCAAAATTAAAACATCTTGAAACAAGCAGAAGGAATTAAAGGTTTATTTAACGCACCTTTGTTTTACTGCACAAGTCTGTAGCATATTGGAATTTGTAACAGATTTTGATGACAAGTGAAGTGTTTCAAACGCAGTTTCTTGAAAGTTCTGAACTGACCCTCTCTCTTCCAAGAAACTGAAACATCTCCCAGGCATTAATGCAGTCCCAGGTGCTCGGGAAGCTGAGGCAGAAGGATCGCTTGAGCCCAGGAGTTTGAAGTTGCAGTGAGCTGTGCTGACACCCACTGCTTGGGTGACAGAACAAGACCCTGTCTCAAAAAATGAAGTGACATTTAAGGAATGGGACAATTTGGGGAAATAAGAGAACATGTATGTTTCTGTCTTCATCACCCCATCCATATAAAGTACAAAGCTTGGGCATAGATACAGCCTTGATGTCACTATACTGGTAATGAAGGGGTATCCAGTTAGTGTTTTCAATTTTGTTTGATTTGAAAATTACCAATACCTTTAAATCTGTACAATCAGTATCTTATATGTTTCAAAGATTTATATGTATACTATCTGAGATGATACAGGGCCAGAAATCACAAAACACGTTAAAATTTACAAAGCATTAAAGCAGCGGTTCTCAACCTGTGGGTCGCGACCCACAAGAACTGTAGTAAAGGGCCGTGGCATTAGGAAGGTTGAAAACCACTGTCTTAAAAGATTTCTTTAAATAATCGACTTTAGAAAGCTGTGCAAAAGCCTGGTTTGGGTTTTTAATGGGAGGAATAAATAACCTCCGTTAACAGAAGGAACTCCTCACCTTCCTTCTGCCTATGGATGGCAGGACTTTCTATACTTCATTATTATGTAAATGTATGTCATTAAAATATTTCCCCATGTTTGTATTTTTTCTCGGCCTAAATCGATGGTGGGTGGTAAGCATAGTTTCTTTGCCTACCGTAAGAGCTATCTGTAGAAAACAGTTCTTTCTCAGATATGTCTCACTTTGATGAAACCAGACCTGTTTCCTACCAGTGATTTGTTCCGTCCTTAACTGTAACTTGAAGTCTGAACACTAAAAAATCGTTATTTCTGTGCATTCCTCTTAGCTTTTGCAGTTACTGGATTTCTTCAGCGTGCCCACTTGAACTTCGTATCTGCATTCTTGTATTTGATCTTTTTTCCCTTCATTGTCTGACCCAGTGATTATTTGATGTTCTCATTAATAATGAATTGTTTTATTCTGTGAAAAAGAAAACACAGCTCTATTGTTTCCTTCGGATATTTTTAGCAAAAAAGAAAAATAAAACAGTCTGGGCTGCATGAATCATGCTGACCATGATAAATAAGTAGCACCATAGTAGATCATAAGTCATTAATGTGTCCAAAAAGACTTAAATGATATATTTAAGGATTAGTGTCCACTTTATAAAAGGCTTTCACTGATCCCTTATTGTCAATGACATTGTATACCTTAGAATTCAAATCTGATTTTCTACCTGAACATAAGCCAAATGCTTTTTTTTTTTTTGAGATAGGGTCTCATTTTGTTGCCCTCCGTAGAGTGCTGTGGCGTCACAGCTCACAGCAACCTCAAACTCAAGGGGCTCAAGTAATTCTCTTATCTCAGCCTCACAAGTAGCTGGGATTACAGGCCACCGTGCCTGGCCTGAGCTAAGTGGTTTTTAGTTATTATCAAAGAAAATCACAGGTCAGCCAGGTCACGTGAACAAGGTTTGACAAATGCCAAATAACTGCTGTCGTTGGCGGGGCCATCTCTTAGATGGCTGTAGATGTAGGTTGTAGCTGCTCAAGGGAGTTGCTGCGTTTTCTGTTCAGTGCCAGGGTAGAAGGAGCTGGGGACTCAGAACTCACCCCATGGCACAGCCACTGAGCCACAGCCATACCCCACTGTCCCCTCACGTAGCCGCCTCCACCAGAACTCAGAGGTCACCTCCCAGGCTTATTACTGCTATAAACTGGATGATGTGACTTGTAAGAACTTTGCCAACCCCTTGAGCAGAGGGGAACATGCTGGAAAACTGATGAAGCTGCAGAATTGGAGTGGTAGAATCTTCTCCCAGAACATAAAAAAAAAAAACAAAACAGATGGTGAGGACTGGAAACTCCTGAGTGCAGTGGCCTTTGCTTGACACTTGGGGGAGTACGAATCAGCCGTTTTGTGCACACTGGTCAGCCGTTTTGTGCACACTGGTCACCATAGAAAGTGATTCCACACTTCAACAAACACTGGGGGACCCTAACAACACGCAGGGGTACACATCTGGGTTCCCTTTCATCATTCCTGGGGCGGGACACTCACCTTTGTGAGCTGCCTGTCCAGTGTGTGTGATGCATGTGCACAATGTGACTGGAGGTGACGTGGAAGGAACCCAGGCCAGGGACACCAGTGGGGGTGTGTGTTTCAGTCCTGCCTGAGCGCTGCTGAGCAAACTCCTGCCATTGGAAAGCCTTGGACCGGAGTAATCCCTTTCCATCCTCAACATTCTGTGGTGATTGATGATGACATTCCCATGTTTGGCAGCGCTGCTGTTTCTATCTTCAGAATTATTCCTATTATTTTCTAACTTTGTCAGCTCAGCCTTCAGGATGTCATAAACTCCCTTCCTGTTCACCTTTGTTTCTCACCCAGGGCATAGCAGTATTTTGCACACAATAATGTATTTGACCAAAACTAAGAATTTAGATGATGGCTGATACTGATTCTAAACATTTAAATCGTTTAATGACTTATAGACACCATTTGAATGTTTTGTTTAGTGCTCAGATTTTAGAATGTGCTATTTTGATTCCGTAAAATGATGCATTTTAATGTGCATCCAGCAACATTGTCTTGTATACTCGTTCTATGTTCATTGACAATTGTTAAAACAAATCAGCACTGGCAGAACTTGGCCAGCTCCTGTCTACACTTAGCTGAACCGTTACTCATGGAACCAGCCCAAACATAAAGCTACAAAGAGGCTAATTGAAATCAGAATGCTGGGTCATTTCTCATTCAAACAAAACAGATGGCCCTTCTTGCCACACTTCTGTCAAATTTGGGGGGGGGGGGGGATGATTAAAAGCATTTTTAACTCCCACACATGTTTACTGGGCTCCTTAAAGGAATCATGCGTAGCTATTGAAATGCAGGGGGTGGGGGAGGGCTCTTCTAAATAGAGTTATTTCCCCTCATTTTGAAGATTTAAGGAAAAATACTTTAACAGTGATATTCAGTACTCACAGTTTCAACTTAAATTCTGAATACTTTAATTTTATTTCTTTAAATTTGATTTTTCATTTGAATAAATAATTCATGCATATGGGACACAATTTAAAATGTACAAAAGAAGGGCAGGCATGGTGGCTCACGCCTGTCATCCTAGCACTCTGGGAAGCCTAGGCAGGTGGATCGCCTAGCTTAGGAGTTCAAGACCGGCCTGAGCAAGGGCGAGATCCCCATCTCTAAAAACTACTCAGGCATTGTGGCCAGCGCCTGTAGTCCTAGCTACTTGGGAGGTTGAGGCACGAGGATTTCTTGAGCCCAAGGGTTTGAGGTAGCTGTGAGCTATGATGGCACAGCACTCTACCAAGGAAAGCAAAGTGAGATGCAGTCTCAAAAAAAAAAAAAAAAAATGTGCAAAAGAATTAAAACTCCTGCATCCCCAATCACTTGGGCCTTTCCTCTGGAGACAACCACTGTTAACCATCTCCTAGATATCCTAGAAATTGCACCTTCTTTTTTAACTTAGTTACTTGAAACCTCTTACTTAGATACCTATTTAATGAAAATGTTAATGATATGCAGCATTTGGTTTCAAAATTGTTAGGGTTTTTAAAAAAATAATTGTAGAGATTGTGGTTTTAATGTGCAAAGCATTCATTAATACAAAGCATTTCTGACAGTAAATGACATCTTTTTGCTGTTTATTATGCAGTGCCCATAGCTCAGTGGATGCCAGCCACATATACCAAAGCTGGTGGGTTCAAACCCGGCCCAGGCCAGCTAAAACAACAACTGCAACAACAAAAAAAAGCCGGGTGTTGTGGCGGGCTGCTATAGTCCCAGATACTTGGGAGGCTGAGGCAAGAGAATTGTTTTAAGCAATTTGAGGTTCTGTGCTGCACTCTACCCAGGGCAACAGTTTGAGACTCTATCTCAAAATAAATAAATAAGGCAGTGTAAGCCATCTCATAGGACCTGTAGGAAATGAGTGTATCCAGAAATTTGATGAAGAAACTGTTGCTGCATGTCTTAGCCACCCAGACTCAATGCATGATGACAAACATCACTAATAAAAGCATTTCCACATCCCAGCTAATCAATGCATTGGCTAATTCCACACATGGCTTTCCAGAAATGTGACCCCTTACATCTCTGAAAACCAGCCTGGTGTCGCTGCAATGTGCAGGTGATGGTTTGAGTGGGGTTGCACCCTCAGACTCGGCTCTGTCCTTGCCTTTCCTCCCTGGTGTGAGCTAAAATAGAATCTTAAGTTCCCCCACCCAGCGAAGTGGACCCCTCTCTTGGCTGATGGGACCCCAGAAAAACCTTAAAGCTAAGTTGTTTCAAGTTGAGAAGAACAAGGTCAGATAACACCTAGTTAAGCCTTGTCCCTTTGGGAGTTACTCTTTGTAACAAGAAGATACTAAACAATTAACAGCTCTAAGGTCTTTTTATTTATTTATTTATTTATTTTGAGACAGAGTCTTACTTTGTTGCCCTTGGTAGAGTGTGGAGGCATCATAGCTCAAAGCAAGCTCAGACTCTCGGGCTCAAGCGATTCTCTTGCCTCAATCTCCAGAGTAGCTGGACTGTAGGCGCCTGGCACAACACCAGGTTATTTTTAGAGATGGGGTCTTACTCTAGTTCAGGCTAGTGATCCGCCTGCCTTGGCCTCCCAGAGTCCTGGGATTACAGGCGAGAGCCACTGTGCCTGGCCCAGCTCTAAGGTCTTGCTGAACAAAAGCCTCAACCACATCTGCAGGTCATCAATTTATCCAACAAATAACTTGAGTTTCAGTAAATGTCCAGTGGTTTGTCTCTGATTAACAGACTTACTTATCTTGAAACATGCTAAGCCTTAAAGGTTCATGTCTTTAACCAATTACAAATCAAAGAATTTTTAAACATTCCTGTAACCTGTAAGCCCCTGCTTTGAGAGGTCCTGCCTTATTCACACCAGACCGTGTGTATGTGCTGTGTATTGATTTATGCCTTTATGTCTAATTCTTGTCTCCCTAAAATGTATAAAACTAAACTGTAACCCACCCTGGTGAGACTACTTACTCAGGCTTCTTGGGTGTGGCTCTCTGGCCCGTGGTCACACACATTCAGCTCTTCAAATTATTTCACAGAATTTGGGTTCTTTTCTGTTGACACTAAGTCTCATCAAAGCCTCCTTTCAGGAGAATTCACCCTGTGGTTTATTTCCACCTTGTGAATTTTATGTGATTTCCCCCCCAGTCTCTGACAGGGTGGTTTCATTTTTAAAACTCTGAGTAAGAGTGAAATGAGAAACTTTATTTCCCGTAAAATAAAAAATAATAATCACTCCAAGAATCAGTGTGGACAGGTGGGGAGGACATTTCCCTCTTGATACCCTTGACATGGCTTTACAGAGGTGGCTGCTTCCTCTGTCCCCCAGGCTGCAGCTAAGTTGGTGGCTCTGGAGCAGCTGTCAGGCTGATCTGAAGGGAAACCACTTTGGTTCATCTTCACCTGCACTCAGGTGTGGAGGGGGAGGCGTTCTCTGGCTCCAGGTTCTTGCTCTTCCTCAATCCACCCTTCCCTACCCTCCCGGGCGCAGTGGCCCCCTCCACCTGGCTCCCATGTGGTGCAGTGCAGGCTCCCCAGCTGCGACGTGCCCTCTTGCATGGAAAGATGTAGCCAACTTTCAAAGGTCTGAAAAATCTGTAAAGTCTACTATCTCTTTTCTTAAATTTACATTCAGATATTTAATATTTAGGTTTCTATAGTTACATGTGAATAAATATATGTGAAATCCTCTCAGCAAGCGACAGGCAGCTGAAAGGGGGTCGGGTGAAGATGCCATTTGACAGTGAGCCGTGACTACCTCCGTTCCTAAGGATGTTCTGCTTACAACACGCAGTGGTTTGGCATTTCCAGTATTTATACTGATTTTACCGTTTTCTATAATGTTTAGGTGGTCTACACATTGTATACATTAAAAAGTAACATACAGTTCTTTGTTTTCCTCTAAATCATAATGTGACTACCATGGGAAGGAGAGAAATTATTAGGGGATGTGACCCTGGCAGAGACCATCCTAGCCCCATTCCTGCTCCTGGGCACCTCAGGAGGAACTGACTTGTATTTCATTTTGAGGGAGCGAACTGCTGATTGGGGGTTGGACAGGGGGCAATCCTGAATCTCTTTCAGTCAACACAAGGGTCAGTGGCAGACACCATTTTGCATGGTGAATGGAAACCTGAGTGAGGATGAGAGGGGTCAGGGCAGACAATGAGTTGGGCTCCCTTTACTGGGCCATCTGCCTGAGTCCCTGCCACCCTGCCTAAAAAAGCTAAGTTGTTTTTTTTTGGTTTTGTTTTGTTTTAGTTTTTTTGAGACAGAGTCTCACTTGGTTGCCCTTGATAGACTCCCATGGTGTCACAGCTCACTGCAACCTTGTCAAACTCTTGGGCTCAAACTCTTGCCTCAGCCTCCTGAGTAGCTGGGACTACAGGTGCCTGCCATGGCACCTGGCTAGTTTTCCTATTTTTAGTAGAGATTGGCTCTCACTATTGCTTAGATGGGTCTGGAACTCTTGAGCTCAAGCAATCCTCCCACCTCAGCCTCCCAGAATGGTAGGATTACAGGCACAAGCCACCTCCCCCAGCCACCCACATGGCTTCTTGATTGAAATGAATGGAGCTCTGGGCCTGGCCCTGGATTTCTGCCCTCGTTTCCATATCTGCACTGGGAAGGGTGGGAAGCCAAAGCCACCATGCTCTGTGAACTCCTCAGAAGCCACAAAGGGAGCACTTCCAGGCAGGCAGGATACTCAGTCAGTGGGCAACCCGCTGTGGTTGGGGAGACAAGCCGTCTTCGGCATGTGTCTCTCCAACTACTTTCTGTCCCCAAATGGGATTTGATGGGCTTCTCTGTCAAAGGCAGTCTTAGAAGCTGTTTAGGGCCTGGAGTGCAGGGGATGCCTGAGCAAGGCCGAGCTTCCTGGGGAAACATGGCTGAAGAGATACCCTGACAGACATCTCTCTCCCTCACGGGGCGCCCGTTTGTAGAAGCTGCAGATCCAGTCCTCTGCATGACATCCTGCTGACAAATCGGCCTTCTAGCTTGGTAGCCCCACAAGGGGCAAGAGGCTTACTTTGTAGTTTCCTAGGTTTTCTGGAAAGTTCTGAGGTGTTACTTCTGGGTTTGATGACCAGTTACTTTGTTGAGGAAGGATGGTACAGATGACTGTTTAGTTCATGTAGAAACATAAGGTTTTCTAGGGAATAAATAAAATTTTCTTCCTTTCTCCCTGCCCAGCTTTCTCCTCTTCCCATTCCCACTAACGGAAGCATCCAGAACCCCTCAACTGTTAAATAATCAAAACACATTTCTCTAAAAGGAGACCAGGACACAGCCTCCCCCTTTCACCGCAGAAATAATCATTCCTTTATCTCTTTTTTTTTTCTCCTTTCTTTTCCCGTTTTGTTTTGTTTTTTTTTTGACACACAATTGTAGATTTATATGCAGTTATAAGAAATAATAGAGACAGAGTCTGGGTACCTTTTGCCCAGTTTCCCCCAATGGTAACTTCTTACAAAACCACAGTGCTATGTCAAAACAAGACATCGACATTGCCAGTCAAGATACAGACCATTCCACCATCAGAAGGATCTATCAGAATGCCTTCTGTATTCGCACCTACCTTCTTTACTCACCTCCGACCAGGAATCTGTTCATTTCTATAATTGTGTCATTTCAAGAATGTTCTCTAAACAGACTTGAGTAGTATGTGACCTTTTGGGACTGGCTTTTTCTACTCAGCATAGTTCTCCAACTCCTAGGCTCAAGCAATCCTCCTGCCTCAACTTCCTGAGTAGCTGGACTATAGGCACCTGCCACCACACCCAGCTCATTTTTCTATTTTTGGTAGAGACAGGGTCTCACTCTTGCTCAGGCTGTTCTCAAACTCCTGAGCTCAAGCCTCCTCCCACCTTGGCCTCCTATAATGCTATGATTATAGCCATGAGCCACCAAGCCCAGCCTTAGCTCTCCATTTTTATAATTTGGCTTTGTGGTGGATTCTAGTTTGGGGGCCTGGGGAGCTGTGTAAAGAAGCCACTAATTCTGTCAGTCTTTGCCCCTTCCCTAGATCACTTAACCTGGAAGTATTGAGCAGTGGGCCCATGTTCATTTGGATCCTTGTTTTCTGCTATGAATGGGGTGACTCACAGGAAAGTAGCCCTTCCTGTGTGTTTCTGTGGCTAGGAAGAAGGGGCAAACATCTTTGCTCCAACCTGCTATGTGAGGGGAGGAAACAGGGAAGGGAGAAATTAAATTTGATAGTGACCAGACTGGCTCTTTGGTCTCACTTTTGGGACCAGCAGATCCAGTGGGTCTCAGATCCAAGGTTCTCAAACATACACATGCATGCAATCACTTGGCGATCTGATTCAGGGCCTGGGATGGGCTCAAGTGCCTGCACATCTCACCGGTTCTTGGTGACACCGGTGCTTCTGCTTGGCCCACGTCTTAGTAGCAAGAGCCTAAAGGCCACTGGAATCACTGAGCCCTGTCCTCAAGAGGAGGAAACTGAAGCCCATGCAAATTAAGTGATTTAACCAAAGGTATCCACAACATCCACAACCACCCTGTCCCCATACTTCCAGCTCAGCAGCACCCCACACCAGTATACCTGCTCCAGGAAAATAATTCCCAGGAATCAGCCAGAAAACATTCCCGCTCTAGGATGGATTTAAGTCAAAGAGTTCATGCAATTTTCATCCAGGGATTTCTACAGTTTGGGTCTTGTCTTAAATAGGTTTGAGTCCAGTAAGCATATTCCAGGCTATTTTGGCATAAGCCCAATCTCATCCCCTAACAGGGGAAAACTTTCAGGGTGTGTGGCAGGTATATGCTACCCTGTGGTTACCAGCTGTCAGAGCTGAATATTTTTTACTGTATGTTCCTTCTCCAAATTCATGTATTGGGATCCTAACCTCAGAATATGACTGAATTTGGAGACAGGGCCTTTAAAATGAGGCCTTTTTTAGGATGCACCCTAGTCCATTATGGTTGGTGTCTTTTTAAGAAGAGGAGGTTAGGACAGACACACACAGGGGTGGCTATGTGAGGACACTGGGAGAAGACCACCACCTACCAGCCAAGGACAGAGGCCCCAAGATGAACCAGCCCTGCTAATTCCTTAATCTCAGACTTTTAGTTTCCACAACTGTGAGATGACAAGTGTCTGCTCTTCTGTTACAGCCACCCTAAGAAACTAGTACACTGGCTATTAGGATGGGTACAGAGGGCAGGTGTCTGCAATTTTCTCTGGCATAATCTGCAGCAGTGGCTCTGAAGGGAAGCCATCTCTCTGCCACAGGGTGCCTGGTTGCAGATCTTAGTTTCTGAGAAGATGAGGGAAGGACAAAGTGAAATTCTTCTTCTCCAAATTGTGCTCATTACCCCAGTGGAGATATTTTTAAACTCCTTCAAAAAGAAGAGAAAAAAATACATAGCTGCATAGTCAAAAGGTGAAAACAACCTAACGATGTGTTTCTATCAGTGAATGAATGAGTGCGTAAAATACGGTATATACACATGTGATGGAATATTCTTCACACATAAAAAGGAAGGAAATTCTGATGCAGGCTACAACATGGGTGAACCGTGAGGACATTATGTTCAATGAAACAAGCTGGACACAGAAGGACAAATGCTGTATGAGTCCACTTGTATGGAGTAACTAAAGTCGTCAGATTCGTAGACATACAAAGTAGAGTAATGTTTGCCAGGAGTCAGAAGGGGATCATGGGGC
>CAUYPK010057580.1:0-15642 GCA_963574355.1 Loris lydekkerianus | reverse complement strand
TCTTCTTAGCAAAGTATCTCAGGAATGGAAGAAAAAGTATCCAATGTACTCAGCCCTACCATGAAGCTAAATTATAGCTTTCACATGAAGGCTATAACCCAACTATAGCACAAGACTATGGGGAAAGAACTAAGGAAGGGGAAGGGAGGGGGGAGGTTTTGGTGGAGGGAGGATAATGGGTGGGGCCACATCTATGGTGCATCTTAGAATGGGTACAGGTGATTGCACTAATGTACACAGCTATGATTTAACAATTAAAAAAATATATATAAAAAAAAGAAAATATCATAGACGAAGAAGGAAGATATGTTCAGAAAACACTCTAGTTTAGGTTTTAAATATGGAGGAAAGAAACAAAGTGAAAAATGAAGTGGAGGAAGTAGAATAAATGAAAATGACACGCAGGCAAGAAGGACATTAAATAAGGAGGGGGAAGGGAAAGAGAAGAGGGAGGCAGAGGAGAAGAAAATTGGAAAGGAAAAAAATGAAGAGGAAAAGAGGGAAGGGAGCTCTGGTAACCTAGAAAGTGGAGGCAGATGAGGAGGCCATGACCCTAGGCAGAACTTTCTCAGCTACTACCCTGCCTCCCCCTTTGATGATTTCTTCAGTACAACTAGTTCACTGGTATATAATTCTCCCTAGAGTCCAGAAGGAAAATAAAATCCAAAACAGGTTCTAAGGAAAATCAGTAAAAAAGGAGCAGCTTCTAACAAAGAATAGAACCCCCTGAGCCAGGAGATTACACAGGCAGGTCCAGGTCAGGCTCCCTGGTCTCCCTCCCCCTCACCCTGCCATCTGAGCTTATGTTGGGAAACTCAGCTATTAACAGAAGTCCTTTCTGAGGTCAGGAAAGAGTTGTGCATTACCTTTGTCTGCAGATTTAATACTCAAAGAATGCCATGAGAAATTTAAGATAACTGGAATTATTTTTTAAATATAGCTTTATTGTGCTCCACTCCCCTGCCAGCAGTAAAGTGGACTCCTTAAATAGGCCTTGTAAAAGCAGATTATAAAAGCAAAGATCCAAGAGAAGCAGACATTTAAGCACCCCACCTGCTGTACACACCAGTCACCAAGGACTTCTGAATGCACACATTAGAAGCAAGCACAGATTTTTATATTCACTTTGCCTCAATTACACAGGTATCATACTCCCAGTCAATCTCCTTCACCTTCGGCAGTAATTATTCCCCATCTCAGCGTTTACCGTCTTCTTCCTTTTCTTCTTGTATAATAGTTTTAGCCCTCCAGGGTGTAATCATTTCTTTGATCCAGAGGACAGAATCAAATTTGGTTTTATATAGAATCTCTCATCTCTGCAGCTCAGAGGACTTGAAAAGGCCATGCCAACACACAATAGCGAGGGGAGAAAGGTTCTAACACCTCACTTCTCTGTGTTTACTTATGCAGAGAAGCCTACGTGGTCTATTGTTACCCAGATGCTTGGGATTTGAGCATACCACTATAAGATACGTATTAACCCCTGAATGATCCTCAAACCAAGGAAATGGACTTTCCTCTCTCGATGTCAACTAGAAATCAGGCAATTGTGTTGGGTATGGTCTCACGTCCTTTACAAGGTCTCCTTTACAAGGTGTGTGTGTGTGTGTGTGTGTGTGTGTGTGTGTGTGTGTAAGAGAGGTGGGTGGAGAACAGGTCTTAAAAGTTCTTTGACAAGGGGAGAAATAGTGATAATTGGAAAGTCTCCAGGGAGCTACCTATTGGGAAGTAATCTTAACAGTCCCATTTATTAAATGCCTATTATGTGCCAGGAATTTTCCATAAACTATCTCTAGTCAAGGTATGAGATCCAAGCCAAGCTGGGCTCAAATCTTAATTCCACCTTTTATTTGCATTGTCTTTGACAAATTAGTTAGCCCCTCTACACCTTGGTCTTCTCATCTATTAAAAAGAGATGATAACTCTTATTGTACAGAATAATTGAGAGGGATTAAGTAGACAGCAATTTGACTAATACATGGAAAATGTACGATATGGAAGACACTTTTTTTTATTATCACCCTCAAGCCAAACCTGCTATCCATTCCTTTTTAAAATGAGGAAACTGAGGCTCTAGAGAGTTTGAATAACTTGTTCAAAGACACATAGCAACAAAGAGCAGACCTGGGATTTGAGTCCAGTTCTACAAGATTCTTTCCATTGTAGAATGACACTTCAGAGCACCCCAAATGGTATCCATGGTAACCAAAGAGTGACTTTGGGGATAGTTTTTCTAGCTATCAACAATAGGCCTTTTGACTGCCAGTATGAACACCTCTATCCTCTATTCCTGCCCATTCAGGCTTTGGCTTAGTTCATGACACTGATTTCTAGAGGGTCTATTGTGGTCCAATAAGAAAAGTACACCAGTAAAAAATGAATAATGAATAGTTTTCTGTCTTGAAATAGGGGAACATAAGACAGTAAACATTGGAGAAAGACCCATGAAATGTATGCTCAATTATTACTCTATGCCTGTCCACTTGCCTCTCCTAACACTCCTTTTTATTCATTCAACTTAATGTTTATTGAACATTTATGGCATGTGAGGCACTATTCTAATGCTGAGAATACAGCAGTAAACAAGAAAGACAAGGTCTCTACGCTCACACTAACAGGTATCATTGTAAAGTTATGGTAATTGAATATCAAGACAGAAAGGAAACTTAGCATCTCACCAATCATCTAAGAATGTCTTCAATAAAAAATACATAATTATAATAATTGAAGAAATGTGTAATTGAAGTAATTACATGAGTTAAATGAGAGAGAAAGAAGGGTCAGAGATTTTAATAGCAGTGTGATAGACGGAATTAGTTAATTAGATAAGGCAGCCTCTTTTCACTAATCTCTCCTCACATGGGCTTGTCAGTCATAGAACTTACATATTCACCAACCCTTCCATGGAAAATAGTCTGTCCACAGCCTTCGCCTGGGAAATAGCCCTGAGTTGTTTCATAAAAAGGATTTGTCACTGCCATGGAAATCTGACCCATGTGTGGTCAATTTATACGCTACTCACCAACCATCTGATAGTCTGTTAAGAAAATCTCTACGTAATTAGGTGGTATAATTATCTAGAACATCTGGTATCTTTTTCCAGAGTCAGTACAGGGGAAAACTGATAGAATATATTGCCAATAAGGGCTTTAAATGTAAAAATTCATGAGTTATCCAAACAACCAATGAAGTAGGTACCCTGATTATTCTTACTTTACAGATGAAGCAGTGGAGGCCTATAGAGGTTAAGTAACATGCACATTTAGTAGAGTGTTAGTGTTTGAAGTAATAGTTTAACTCCAAAACCTATGCTCTTAGTCACTATGATTTCCAAACAGCAGGAAGAGAAATGAGAAAATACACAAAGAGATGGATGTGAAGAGAGGAGCAGAGTCTTGTAAATGGTGTCAGAGTGAACTAGAACTGTAGATGCTGGTACCTAAGGGAACAAGGATGATGCTAATGTGCTGCTCTGCCTGGGAATGTGGTAACAGGTGGCCTCAGGTTCCCATGAGAACACTGTCTTCTTCATTGCCATGTGCTCCCTTTAAAGAAATTTCATTTTTAAGATAACATGAGGAAGTTTCTTGCACCCCGAGTGTCTACCACTTCTTTTCAACTATTAGTTCTCTATATATAAAATTCTAGAATTCCAGAATTTGTAAGTTATATACCTATTTCTCCTTCCTTCCTTCCTTCCTTCCTTCCCTCCCTCCGTCCCTCTCTCCTTTCCTTCCTCTCTCTTTCTCTCCCACCCCATTTTATCTCTCTCTCTCCTTCCTTTTCTTTTCTTTTCTTTTCTTTTCTTTCTTTTTTTTTTTTTTTTTTTTTTTTTTTGCAACTATGAATCACAAATCACTCCTGAGGAGTAGACATAAGAAGAGAGGAACTTAGGGTTTAGCTACTACCTGGACCTCTGTCTCTTCTGTGTTCAGCACATGGAGATCTGGCCACTGATTGAAAGCCTGCCAAGGATACTAGAGATCCTTCTGCAGAGAAACTCAGCCAGCCAAGCCTGCCACGCCTCACATGTCTGTCACTCTTGGACACAGACCAAGGTGGAGGTGCTCTGGGCATCTCTGCTCAGCTTCCCACATTCCCACATTGCTCTCTCCACCACTGCTTGACCAAGGCTCTCCCAGCACCTTTCTTTCCCATGATTTTGAGGCTAACCTCCGAAATTCTCACGCCATGTAAGTAAATTTCTGTTAAGAATGTTCCTTGATTTGTATATAAAATGGTCAAGTAAATGGTAACTGCTTGATCCTTTTATTTTACTTGAGCGTCTTCCTGCTATATTTACACACCTGGCCCATATATATAATCTTTTCCAACTCTTTTCAAAAACTCTTTTCAAATTCTTTATTCATTCGCAGGCGTCCATGGTTAATAACTACCATTTGTCTTTTCACAGAAAGGCAACCTGTTTAGGTAAAGGAAGGCCCAAAATTAGAATTTAATTTGTGCCAAAAGTAGGGGAGGATTTTGTGGTAGAAAGGTACCTTGAAGAAAGTCATCTTTTCTACTTACCATAATATGGCTTCAGTAATAGACCTGGGTACAAATTATGAAACTTACTGTAAGAAAAGACGAAAAGCACTTCTTGCTTAAAGGACTAGACTCCTGATTAGAATAGGAATACATCTTCCTCCTATATATTAATAGGATGGTGATATTGAAATTTCCTTAGGCAGCAAACTGATGTTTTTAGCAAGGAGAATGAAAACATGTAAATAACCCTGCGTTATACTTAAATTTAGAAATCTTGAAGGAAAAAAAAATGAGTGAAGTTTTTCTCCTTCAAATTTCCCTTGACTTTTATTTTTTAGTGAGCATAAGAACACTGCCAAATTTGAAGCTTATAGCTTTAGACATTTCTGAATTGCACAATCATGAGAAAGAGATTGAAGTACTTTCTTTGAGAGGAAGACTTGAAGGAAAAAAAGCCTGTGTGGTCTGACGCAGAGGCAAAAAAGCCAGAGGAATTGTATAAGTTCAAATTTTCAAAAAAGACAAAAAAGAGAGAAAAAAAAAAAAAAAGAAAAACCCAGAAAACACTTCTTGATGAGCCATAAAGTATGGCTATTTCCAGGCTAAATCTTTTTGTGATGAGAAAGATGAATATCCTGAAATGTCACAGGAAAAATGGCAGTTGGCTCATAATTATACTGGGTTTCTCTATGGCTCAATAGGGTCCAAATGCACAGTTAACTCTGGCTGACTCTGGCAATAATCACTCAAATAAAAACACTGATTTCTTGGGTGGCGCCTGTGGCTCAAAAGAGTAGGGCACTGGCCCCATATGCCAGAGGTGGCGAGTTCAAACCCCAGCCAAAAACTGCAAAAACAAAAACACAAAACACTGATTTCTAAAGAATAAGTGTTTATAAAGTCTCTAATATGACCCTCAAATCAGTTCTTGGATGTGGACATCATTAAGTCAATTTTATGAATAAGAAAGAAATTGGTATTTGACTAATATTAAATGACTTGCTTATGAGCACATAATGTTAATTGGCACAGCCAAGAGTAAAAATCTAGGTTTTCTGACTTCAAATCCTGGGCCCATTTCCTTCTTAGATCATAAAACATGGATATAGTAGGCAATTAGACTACGTTATTGGACAAACCAAGCAAGATGCTACTCTGTGTCTTTCTACCATCAAAACCTCTGTTGTAAGACTCTGAGTGTATTTTGGAACCATTAGGGAAAACAAGAAAACTAAAGAATTCATCTCAATGGTAGCCTCGCTAACTTTGGTTTGTTAGACCACTGGATTGGAGTAAAAGAACAATAACCTTCAAATGGAGCAATGCCTCCCAGTGACTTTGATTTGCTATGACACATCCTAATTTTTTTTTAATCCTCTTAAGTTTAGAAATCCTAAAGCAAATGTTGCATTTTACCATTGATCAAATGTCACAAAGTTTCAGCTATGCACTAGGCACTGTCCTAGATCCCCAAGATATGAAGAAGAATAAAAAGTATCCTGGTCCAAGAAGATTACTTCCTAGTGTTGTAGAAGAATTAAGAATTATTACACGATACAAGTTAATACAGCAGAATGAACAAAATTGCAGAGGAAATACCAAATACTTTGCCAGGGAAGTCATAGATATCTTCATAGAGGCTTAAACTTGAAAAAAACTAGGAGAAAAGAGAAGGAGTTAGCACATTTTTGCAATTTTGAATTGCATTCAGAACCAGGCGGGAGAAGTGGCGAGGAGCTAACATCCCAGGCTAGGTTGCTTGTTCATGAGTTCCCAGCAATAGTGAGTTGTCTCCTGATTTATTAAGTACATAACACTGGACAGAGTCTTTGGATTTTAAAGACTGTGCTTTTGTCTTCACTCACAAGAGGGTGGTGTATTTATTAAGGAAAATTTTTTTAAAAAGGGGAATCTTTATTTTATAAAAGATAGGGTATCTTCTTATCTTAAGAATTTTTTTTTAATGCCATGATTATTATTATTACGAACTCTAAAGCTAGAAAGGTCTATGTCTGGAATAGTTCCAAAGAATCACGTTTTCTCAGAAAAGAATATGAATTTACTTAAAAAGTGTGCATTATCTTCTATCCTATCAGAAGCCATCAGAAAAAGAAAATTTTTCTTTGAAGATTTTGGAGGACCCACTCTTAGACTCATCAGAATGTGAAAATAAAATTTTGGGTGCCGATAGACATATATGAGGAGTAAAAAGAGATGTTCCTGGATTGAATGGCTCCAAAAGAGAGGTAATTAGAAAGGAGTAAGGGATATTTTATTGTTCTCAGCACAAAAGGGTTGCTCCAGTTTAAGGAAATCTCACAGAGCAGGAGAGTAAGGGGTTGGACAGCAACCTGTCATGTTCCTCTAAAGGGAGGCTGGATCCAGAAAGCTGCTTCTCACAAAGCTGAAAATTGTCTGTATTTATAGGAACAATTGGAGATTCACTTCTTGAAAGTTGGACTAGCTATACAAAAAGTTCCAGAAAAATAATTAGACAACGTTCATAAAGAACAGCATGAAATACTTCTAGCATTATTGGGGTGAGTTACAAGGAGACTCAGCTATTGTAGGTGGAAGTTAGTGTTGTGTGGGTTACTGTTTAACACCCCACTCTCTGGATAATAGTAATCTTATTTGTGGTATTTGCCAGTTTCTGAGATAGGAATACTCCCTCTGTGACTGGTTTCAAGCTTTCAGTGTGATGTCACTGAACATAAGAGTTAGGAAGAAGGGTACACACTCCGCCCTTGTGAGCCTGGGGGGCTGTCTCTGGCACACCACCACGGGATGAAGTGAAATTCAGCCTTTCTGGGAATGTGAGCAATAAATAACTGCCTTCTGGGGAAGGCAGCACAAAACTGCCCCGGTCTGGTTTAGACGCTGGTCTGTTGTAATACTACTTTCTAGGTGAGATTTACCAAGTCATGGTTTGGAAGCTGAAGAGGATTTGCTTGAAAAAATAGATGTTCTTATTCATCAGAACTGACTTCTCATGTCTCACTGTAAGGGCTCCTACAATTAATAAACACACACACTCACATATGCACACATGCAGAAATTTTTAAAAAGCCAATGTCTGGGGCTGGGATGGTATTCAGAACTGGTGCACACCAGCATGCCACGTGCCTTCTTCACAGTCAGCCTCTCTTTTGATTGGTCAGTGGCTGTGATATACTGATGTTTAAATATTTGGGTATTATTCCTGTCAAGGCAGAAATCAAGAAGGAGAGAGGTAAGAGAGAACTTGTTCTAGAAAATACTACTGGTTTTACACGTCATGATAAAGAAGGAAAGGCACTAACTAAAGAAGGGATTTAAGCTGCCAAAGTCCCAGCTGGGCCTTTCTGAAACATAGAGGAACTAGCAAGAAAAATGAAGCATTAGTGGCATGTCCTATTATTTCAGAGAAAAAAAAAAATCAGAGGAAAAATAATCACATGGCAGGTGTGCTAGGGACACAGACTTCAGAAATGTCAGTGGCAACTTTGGTATAAGAGTCTTCCAAGGGTAATGCTCTAGCTAAAAGAGATGTCAGGGAAAGGGTAAAAACCTTCTCAAAAGACAAGTTTCTCAGTATTAAATATTATGGCAGGAAAAGGCCTGGCAGGACCCCTGAAGCACAGGATTGGTAAATATCTATAGACAAAGCCCCAAAGAGGCCACATCTCTGAACAGAGTCCATACCCATCTAGGTTCCCAGGCACCAGGTACAGGGCTCCAAATGGAAAAAGGCAAAATAAGAGGTTTTGAATATGCAGGATGATATGTGTAAACTGAGGTCTCAGATCTGATGCCCTGGCTGCCACCACTGCATGTGTCTAAATTTGGATGAAGCAAGTCTTTCAGAGAAAGAGGACGGAATGTGTATTTGAGTTTCTCCTCAGCTCTGATAAATCCATGGCCATCACAGACTCTTCTGAGGGATATTTTTCCTATCTGGGTTTACATTGATAGGCCATGCCATAAACTGGCGTCTTGCCTAAGTTACAACCATGATGTTTTCCTCTTTTTAGTCAAGGTTCTTTCAGATATGACTGTCTCAACTGTAGTCATGGTGAAGATCAGCATGATCTATACAGTTAATCTCTATGCCCTAGTGAGGATATTCCTGGCCCAAATCTAATTTTTTTTTTCTTTTTTTAGACAGAATCGCATTCTGATAACTCACAGTAACCTTAAACTCTTGGGCTCAAGCAGCCTCCTGAGTAGTTGGAAATACAGGCTCCTGCCACACTGCCCACTTAGCCTCCCAAGTAGCTGGAACTACAGGTTCCTGCCACATTGCCTGGCTGTTTTTTAGAGATGGGGTCTCACACTTGCTCAGGCTGGTCTCAAACCTGTGAGCTTAGGCAATCCACCCACCTCTGCCTCCCACAGTGCTAGGATTACAGCCATGAGCCACTGCGCCTGGCCTCAAGTCTCAATTGATTGCTTAATTTACCATGTTACAAACTAGCCATTCTCATCTGGAGTCCCCAAAAGAATTGAGAGCAAATAAGTCCTAATGCCCTGAAACAGAAGTTAGCAAACTTTTTATTAAAAGACCAGGCATAACATATTTTAGGCTTTGTGGGCCATACATTGTTTATACCAACTACTCAACACTACCACTGTAGCACGAACACTTTGATACACAATATATAAACAAATGGAAGTGATCATGTTGCAATAAAACTTTATTTATAATAAAAACAGACAATAGGGCTGGATATGGTGGCTCACTCCTATAATCCAGCACCCTAGGAGGCTGAGATGGGTAGATTCCTTAGGCTCAAGAGTTTGAGACCAGCCTGAGCAAGAGTGAGACTTAGTCTCTACTAAAAGTAGAAAAACTAGTCAGATATTGTGGCAGGAACTTATAGTCCCAGCTATTTGGGAGGCTGAGACAAAAGGATCTCTTGAGCCCAAGAGTTTGAGGTTGCTGTGAGCTATGATACACAGCACTCTACCCAGGGCAACAGGGTAAGACACTCTGTCTTAATAAAAAACAAACAAACCAATAAACAGACAGGTTGGATTTGGCTCCCAGTAGTAACTTAATTATGCAGTAACTTAGTTCCTCTTCTCCACACCCAGAATGATACGACTTATGTACCAACCTTGAGAGAACTGAGAAAATAGCTCTTGAAATGATTTTCTGTGTTACATACTTCAGAAGTGAAACCCTAGATTGAGAAAGCCTATACTTAATAGTATATGTAACTTGATTCAAATAATCAATTCTATTCCAACTGTAAAAATATCTCAGGTTATTTGAGATCCTCCTCCCACCCATACAGATCCTCATACACACTTGCCTCGATTTTGCCTCTTTCACTCTAAAGGTAAAACTTAGCCCCTCTTCCAAGTCCACTTAAGGAATACAGAATAGGGGCTGGCATCAAGGCATGGCAGAGAGAGGTATGACATGTGACATTTTACAGCAAATCCCCTAAATGTTCCCATTAGACATGTCTGTGCCTCAAATTCCCTTCTCAGCCATGCCAATGTTAGGGCGCCCTCTGTATCTAGTTGTATAACTTCTCTTTGCCTGTCACATACTCCTGGATCTTTCCTTGGTCTAGAGACTTCTTTCTTCCTTCATTATTATGAGTCAATTCTGCCTGGCTCCAGGGCTATCCCTTCAAGTTCACATAATCAGATCCATCCTATATAGACTTCAGAAAAATGAAGGGCTTGCTGTTGACGGTATTAACCCCAATTAGAAGCAGGCTGAGATACAGATAGCAAAAGGCATTGTCTTTGTACAGACATGGCTAATCAAGTATTCTAAAATGGCACGTATGAGACAGAGAAAGGCAGGTGTATTTTTACCTCTTCATGGTATCCATAAGTCATGTTGTTTGACCTGGGGACTAAAACCATATGTACTACTGGGAAAGAAATCTGTTTGCTGTACCCTTATAGAAAATTTCCCAGGGTAATAAACCTCTTGCCAGAGGAATTCACAACTGGCTGACACATGTTATTTTGTGTGTCACTTTTTGTCATTAATGTTTCCTGCTGACACCAGCCTAGCTTCTCCAAGTAAATCGGCCTTCATACCTTAGGTCTCTACATTAGCATCCACTCTTCTTCCCTGGGAGAGTGGATTATGGTTATAATCCCTATGGCTAGCAATGAAGTCCACACTTGCAGGTTTTAGAAACAACTTTAGGTATAGTAATGGCAAATAACTTTTGACCTGCATACTAGCACTAATTGGATGAAAGTGGCTGCTGAGATGCTATGTTGAGAGGAATTCTGAGGTCACGCCTGTGGTCAGCAGACAAGAGTTTTGTTTCACTTGGTATTCTAGGTACTGGTGGCCTGCCCATACTAACGGATTTTCAAGAAAGAATTTTGTAGAATAAAGAATAGTCAACATCTCTGGGGAGATGCAAGCTTGAGTTTGTCTTTTCTTCTATTTGTGTTTTTGGAAGAAAGTTTAGAAGCCTCTCTGAGGGGCGGCGCCTGTGGCTCAAGGAGTAGGCCACCGGCCCCATATATCGGGGGTAGTGGGTTCAAGCCCAGCCCTAGCCAAAACTGAAAAAAAAAAAAAAAAAAAAAAAAAGCCTCTTTGAGTCCACATAGCCTCACTTGTGAAAGGGAGTAAATAGCCCCCACCCTGTGTACACAAAAATAATTTATCATATCATATATTAAAATCTAGCATATTCCCAGCATATGAAAAGTAAGTTAAAGTATGTTATTTCTCCTTTCTGATTAGGAAAAGACTGTACTTACGCATAAAAAGTCTTAGAGATATCAACTGGTAGACAAACCATCTGATGGAAGCATGACAGAAAGACTATAGCTATTTCCATCTGAGACAGCCTGTTACAGACAATGTGACTGTCAACAAGTTTGTCTCTCTTTGAGGGACACAAAATTGAGAAACAAGGACTTATAGTGAATGAAAATGTAATTTAATACACAATCAAATAAAAATTCTATAGCTTTAGAATCAGAGAATATTCTTGGAATGGACTCTTTTCAGTACTATAAATTTAACCAACTGAATTCTTTAAGTATCTGCCTTGTCAACCTTTTGAAATGAAGGTTGATTAGGTTCAATAGGAAATCTACATTTCATCATGAAAATGGAACACGACATTCTTGGTTTGGTCTCCCAAAGAATAGCAATTGAGGGCACTATGTGCCAAGCATGAAGTAAAAACACAGGTAGAAAATTTATTTCAGGAATCCATATATATAGTCCAGGAAGCATGAAAAGATATAACTTCCACTCTTGCTGTGCAGGCCTCTATGAAGAAAAACTCCCCAACAGGTTCTTTCCAGCCTTTATTTTACAAATAGTAGTTCATGAGAATAAAGATATTCTCCAAAAAATTTAAAAAAGAAAAGAAAGAAAGACACTTAAGATTGAGTTAATGTGTTCAAATATTAAGAGACAGGATAATCTTATTATCAAGGGGCAACCACAGCAATAACAAGTCTTAAAAAAGCCAAGCCCCACTGAGTGTTTCTCAAATCCTTGCTTCTTTTCAGAAGGTTTAATGCACAACCCAAGAGAATTTGACTGTCTAATAACCCAAACAAAGAAAAAATGTGTAGAGGAAGAAAAAGTGTTCATATTATGCATCTCGTTTCTAAAACAACAGTGAACTATGCATTAGATTTAGCAGGTTAATTAAGGAGTCTGTTAACAATGAGGTGAATGCTGGCGTGATCGCAATTCTGGCTGTTACCAGCCAAGACAGACATAACTGATGTTTCTCCAATACAACCAAAATATGTCACCTAATCCAGAGAGAACACATTATCTATAACAGGCTTATAGTCAGAGTGGAGGCCAAATTGTTGCCAATGTTTTCAGATCAAGTAATAGACCTGGGAAAAAGCTGAGTAAGCCGTTTGCCTGATGGAACAGTTAAAATTGAAGGGACAGTTCAATGGGCCGACACTGGTTAAGAGAATCATTTAGTCAAGTTCATGACATACTCGTTCTTCCTCAGTCCTGCAGCTTTAAATCAAGTTGACCTTCTCTTGGAGCAAGTGGCTGGTGGCCAGTTAACATGAGAGGAATGGGCAGCCCCTTCCCTGCAGTTGTTCTGGCCCAGAGCACTCATGGAGACACACTGAGCTTTGGGAACACTAGAGCAGAGTCCAGCAAGCAGGACTTCTAATGCAGTGAAATACTCACTCAAGAGCACCCCGTCTGCATCTGCACTGTGATTGGTATTATGGGTGTGACTGGTATTGTGGACACCCAGGTGGATGAAATAGGACTTTGCCTGCAAAGAGCTCACTGTTGAGTAGGGAAAAGAAATGGTTAGTTTGGCAAATAATACAAACGGTAGAGTTGGACGTAAATTGAAATGTGAAAGGACAGCTGCTTTGGAATCAAGAGGGTAAAGCAGGCATCTGAGAAAATGATAGAAAAGTGGTGATTCTTAAAGAATGATTAAGAGTTTGTCCTATGGGCTGAACAGGAAAGCCCATTGCAAGCAATGGAGACAAGAGCCAGTGAGTGGAGGGTTGACATGACACAGTAAGGAATAATGAGAAAGCCTGGGAGGCTGGACCAGAGAAGCCATCTCCTAACTCTGCAACTTTGACCCACTGGGACATGGAGAGGTGACTTTGAGCTCTCACTCAGTGTCATGTAAAATCCCCACCCAGCACCCAACCCAGCTGAGACGGCAGTGCTGGGAAGACAAAGTCACTGATGACCACATCGTGTACCCTTCATTCCCGCCTCTGGTGATATTTAATTAGATTTTTTATTTCTTGAGCAAATATTTTCTTTCAGCAAATATCTATTGAGTATCTTTTGTGTGCTAGTATCACGAAAGGCACAGAAAGAGAAGTATTTTCATGAAGAAGAAATAGTATAGGTTAAAAGTCAAAGTCTGAAACCAGGCTGATCGGGTTCAAAACGTAGTTTCAACGCATACCAGCTGTACAGTTTTAGATAAGGGGGGGGCTTCATTTCTTTAAGTGAAGATAATACTAGTATTCCCCCTGTAGTGTGGTTATGACGATTAAGTGACACAAAACAGCTATACTTAGAACATTGCCTGCTATTTAAGAAGTGCCCAGCAGGAGTTGGTTGTAATCATCATCTCTGGGTGCTAGTTGAAAACTGCACCAAGTGACTGTCAGGACTCTCTTAAATATGAGAGTGAACCTTCTGTTTGGCTTATTTCTCCCACCTCACCTTTAATCAATGCTGCACTGTCCTGCAACAGAGGCAACATCCTTTCCACATGGCTTCAGGGGGGTCTTCTCTGGATGTTGAAATAGCTCATTTTGTTGGGGTATTTCTTCCAAGGAATCATATTTACTCTTCACAGAGCATGGAGACCCCCCCAAATTTAAACAACTTTATCCCATACTCTTATTTCCACAGACAGACAGCAAACGCTATTCATAGGACCTGCAAAAACCATTTATTGTAACATGAAGCAAGCTTGTTCCTGACGAATTGCAGCAAGAGAGGTAAGGACCTGAAACTGTTCAGAAGTTGGGGGTCCCTGGAGCACTACTACCCACCACCTGACATCAGTGGAATCATCTGATTTTCACATTTAGAAGATTCAGCAAAACAAAAGGAAGAGAAAATCATGTCTGTGTGTGGCATGAGAAGTGTGGAGAAGGCACAGGAGCTCGTGGACACAGGGAGGAAGTGGTCAGGAAGGCCCCTGGGGTCCAGGCTGCTTGTGGTGGAATCTGAATCTGAAGAAACCTATCAACCCTAGGAGAGGGTTACAATGAGGGCCTTCTTTCTCTGATTCCTGAGCCTGAGCGATTGAGAAGAGCTGGATGCCCGAGGAAAAGGAAGAGGGGGGAGGAAAATCAAAACAACTATCATTGGCAGTAAATAATGGACAAAATCAGTGCAGGCAGCATAATGGTTGGCAATCTGTGCCAGCATCTACAGCAGGATGCCACCTGCAAGCTGGTCACTGTGACATTCTGAGAATGAAACCAGGGGGAGGTGTACATGGTAACCAGCAGCTGCAGGACTCGGATACGGCAACCTGGGCAGAAAGTAACTGGTGTTGCCAAAGAGCCCTCATGCATAGCCGTGCATCTGAGGGTGGCCAGGGTCTCACAGACAATAGATGATTTAGCTACAGCCTCCTGATTAACCTTCCAGAAACTGAAATATAAGATCAGAGAGACAGACAGGGAAGCACTGATGAAGCAATGATTTACAAAGAAAACCCCCCAAACAGTTCATCTTGGACAAATAATTTCATTTTCTGCCCTGGTGCAGTCTCATTATTCCCACACTTCTTCCCTGGGGAGTGGGCGGAGGTCCCCTGTCCAAAGGAGGGGACCATTACCTTTACCTCTTTGCCACTGTCAGAAGCAAGGACAGAATTCAGATCTCAAATGCATAGACCACGTAAGAGGCTAGAGAGGGTGTTGCCTGACAATATTCTAACGCTTTTCTCTTCCCAAAGAACCTGACTCTCAAAGAACCACAACCAAGAGAAGAAGTCTAAAAAGATGTTTGCTGTCTCCTCCAGAGAATCTATCCCTATTAGACAGTAGGTCGCAACCACTCCAGGGCACCCAAATGCCCTCCCTAGCAACAAGCACCCCTGAAAAGCCCCCCCCCCCCAGCTTGGAAGGTAACTTTCCATCCATAAAGTCAGTCTTCAAATTCTTTGACCACGCAGCTATCTCCAAGAAGAGGACAGTACACTTCAAGCCATTTGGACATTTAGACCTCAGGGAGAAGGATTTACAAGTGGGCTTTAGCATAGCAATATAGCCTCTGCAAAGTAAATGTTCGCTAAGTGAGTCTGCAAGAATTCCACACATTAAATATCTGGCGAGAGAAAGAAGTCATAATATCCAGATGAGATACAACTTAGGACTAGTTCAAAGCAAACATCGCTGCAACACAACATAAATTACGTAGCATCCAAGGAGCAGGTCAACACTGCAGTCACACACAATACACCTGCTTTTTCAGAGAGGGAGGAGGCTAGGAGAGAAGAGGTGAGCAGGGTGCAGCAAAAAGTGGCCTTCTGAGGAGCTCTGACCGTAATTGATGGTCCCGGGCTGTGCTCTGGCTCATGTAGAAAATGAGAATGAGATGGCCCCACATCTGGGCCCCGCTGAGCTCCTGCTGGTGTCGTCCCCTCACTCTCCTCGTGGGGGGGGGGGGGCGCGGCCCGCGCGGGGGCGGGG
>CAUYPK010057579.1:0-10142 GCA_963574355.1 Loris lydekkerianus | reverse complement strand
TTACTAGGTGTAGAATATAAATTTCTTAACACAATAACTAAGAAAATGCCGTGAAGGCTATGTTAACCAGTGTGATGAAAATATTTCAAATTGTATATAAAACCAGCACATTGTACCCCATGATTGCATTAATGTACACAGCTATGATTTAATAAAGAAAAAAAAGCCAGAGTAATGTGAGAATTTGAAAGAAAGAAATTATGAAGTAGTGTGATACTAGGAAGTGGGTATAGAGTATCAGAGACGGGTTGGACAATGGTCAAAACAGACAAGTTGAGAGAAATGATTAAATTAATTCCTCAAGATTAGAAAATAAAACTAACCCCTAATATCTAGGTGTCTCTCTTTCTCTCTGTATATAATATTCTCTTTCTCCATTTCTATTCACAGTATTTGTTCTTACTTGTCTTGTCCTAAGGTGTTACAACTCCAAAACTTAACATAACTTAAATATTTGTGTTAGTTATTTCTATATTTCTGGAAGAAACTCTTCTGCTGCAAGTAAATTTGTATTCATATTTTAAGAACTAAGCTAGTAGTAACCAAAAAATAGGAATAACTGATTTCTTTATGTTTAACCAACAGTTATTGGTGAATTTAATAAAATACTTCATTCCTGTGACTATTCTTAAAATCTAAAAGAAATATTTATTGTTGGTCTAGGTTAGAAAAACAATACAAAAATAGAGACAATGGTCTTCATTTGTTTTGCACATCAGTGAAGAAGTTAATCTTTTCACAATGTTTTCAACTATAATCCTTTTTTCATTAATCAAGAAGTTTAATGGAGAGTTATGAAGTGTTTTTTCCAAGATTATAGAAATATGGAAGACTAATGTCATGAACTGTTTATCTCTATACTTACTGAATCATATTTTTTAAGTTCTAATTTGTAGTTTTATGTATTTTAATTTCAGCCCTTCTAATTTTAATTATTTAGCACAATGATTTACCACTTACATAATAAAAGGGTGACCTGCTCCTACAGCAGATCTCCAGTGTTCAGAGTTGAATTCCACAGTATTTCAGATCAAATTGGTCAACTTACTGAGACATCTGTTTTATATTATTCAAAACCCAAGTATATACAACAATTAATACCTATTACAACGACTGAAGGTACACTTCTAAATGATCAAAAGGCAATCAGCTTTCATGTGAAAGAAGAGTTTCAAATGGTTCCTGGAATCCCATTATTGGTGCCACTGTTGAAATTCTTGCAGGCATCGTCTTTTGAATGGTACAAATACAGAAGGCACTCCGGGAAACCCATCTTTATCTTATATGAGCCTTAATTTCAAACGCCATCCTCACCTCACCTGCAAATAAAATGAGGTTAGCGTTCATTTGAAATCAGTAAGGACAACTAGTCCTTCTCCTAGTCTAAGGATGAACAAACAGGGTAAAATACAACATCTTCCCGAATGAATTGTTCATCAAAAAGGAGAGAGGCTCCGAGGGAAGGAAAATTTCTAGAGTGTGCATGCCCAGTCAACCTCAATGGCATTTTGATGAAGATTTTAGACAAAAGAGAATATCTTTTGCCTTATCTCTTTAAAAGATTTATTTGGTTCCCTGAGGATATTTTACTCAATTGATATTCTAAATGTATTTTACCAAGTCCACACCTATTTCCTGACCCCTACATGAAAAACACTTTATTTTAATATATTAGGAGTATATATACATTTTAAAACATTTAAACATTTATTAAAACATTTATTTCAAATATAATAACAACCATATGTTATCTGCAACAAAGTTGATGATTCAATACTAGGCATGGAGACTTAGAAAAACTATTTAAATTGTTGCCATGAAAGTTTGTCTACCTCTGTAAGCTAACACTCCTCCTTCCTACTATAATTAGTAAGAAATCTAATCATTCCACTTCCTTGATAATTTCCACCTATAAGTAATAGACATAGGGTTTTTGTAATTTTAGCATTGTATTCTTCAATAGAAATAGCTATTTATAAATCCTCTTCTTTAAATATTCTGTGACACAAGGCAAATCTGAAAAAGTAGCATATTTTGTTTTTTTTTAAAATAAATTATCTTTTAAAGTAAATATATTTACATATATTCAGAGGAGACATAAATCATTTCTGTGCTCTTTTTTAAAACCTATTAAAAACTATTAAATTATTTAGTGTACTCCATAAAATCTGTTAAACATATTTAAAATTAAGATAAATGTAATTTTTAATATATCTATCTTGCTTATATGCATACTTATGTGAAAAAAATAAATATATATACAAATAGTTCACACTTCATTTGAGTACTTGTTACAAATGAGCTAGGTAAAAACAATTTACTGTAGAAAAAAAAGTTCAAATAATGTTAACGAATGTTATTTCCTTTTATTATATAAAAATCAGTAGCTATATTTCTTTTAAATATCTTTAAACATCAGACAGCACACAATATATAAAACTAATTTTTATTGTAAATTTAGTTTTTAATTATTTTAAATACATTTTATACTATTATTTAAGAAATTAACATGGTTCAAGTTACTGCAGGCCTCAGGAACATCATCAATCAGTCTTAAATATTAACAATTTCAAGCACACACATGCAAATAAACTACCCTACATGGAACTTGGGCTGTTAATTATTTAACTAGGTGAACGAAAATCATTTAATTAAATATGTAATAAACTTAGTGTCATTATGCCATTGGATTGGTTAGATAAAATCTTAAAATTCTATTCATTATTTTCTTACTTTTAGGTGGTGGTGTCAATACATATTTAATGCAAACTTGAGCCACTTGTACCCACAAGTTGTTTAACAGACTACAATTTTCTTAATAGTTTCTAAAGATATTCACTATGGCCTTTAAGAAGAAGTCAGTGTTAAAGAATCTAATAAAAATAAATGTATAAAACTTGCCTGGTGACAAGTATAAATGTTTTTGAAGTGAGTGGACAAATTTTCTGAGGCTGCTAAGAGCCTGACACTGAGCAATCCAAAGAGAAGGGACACTTGGTCTGCTGCACCTGCAAAGTGGGCCAGGCATCTCTTTCATATCCACACCCAGAAGAATGCCTGCGACTAACCCAAAGATCTATAACTGATGCCTTGCGTGTTCTAATGTGCCAACACTGAAATCTGCCTTTTCAATTTCTTCGGTCTTAAAAGTAATGACACTAAGTGTCTGAATAGACATATATATATATATATATATATATATATACAGAGAGAGAGAGAGCGCACTGTACATTTCAAATCAAGCAAAACAGCTTTGGGGGACATTCGTATTCCTTCCAAAAATAATAATCAGCAGTATTTTGTAGAATTGAATATTAAGAAAATATTACTACAGAGTTTACTTTTATTTATTAATAAATAATATTACAGTCTACTTACATTCATCTTCATGTTTGCTTGCCAGTCTAAGCCATTTATCATCCCAAATTAGAAAATGAGGCTCATCATCTGTCAAAATAATAAACTACAGTGATCTGGAATGGAAAACCCTTTGTTATATTTCAGTAAATCAAAAAGTCAAACATCTTTGTGCACCAAAATAAGTAGCAGGAAGAAGGATATGTGGAAGGAAATAATGAAGATAACAAGAAATGTGACACCTCAATTTAAAACTTACAGTTTCGTCGGGGAGATGAAATCCACATAAAATACTCTTAAAGATCTTTAGGAAAAAAAAAATGTATGAAGCAACACCAGCAGTTGTTCAAATTTACCCAGTATGAATCGAGCATATGAATTCTAAGACAAAGCTGAGCTTAGTAGGGAATCATCAGAGAAGTCCATCACGGTACATTTTCTATAGAAGTTAATGTGGCAACTGGCTTTCATATGAAAAATATAGTCCAGTTATAACCTAAGAATATGGGGAAGGGGGAGAGGGAGGGGAGAAAGATGGGCGGAGGGAGGGTGATTGGTGGGATTACACCTACGGTGCATCTTACAAGGGTACATGTGAAACTTGGTAAACGTAGAATATAAATGTCTTAACACAATAACTAAGAAAATGCCAGGAAGGCTATGTTAACCTGTGTGATGAAAATGTGTCAAACGATCTATAAAACCAGTGTATGGTGCCCCATGATCACATTAATGTACACAGCTATGATTTAATAATAATAAAAAAAAGAAAGAAAGCTGAATTTATATAAGGTAAAGGGAATGCTTTCTAAGAAGAGTGTATCCTGAAGTGAAAAAACAGAAAGTATGGACCAAGCAAAGATTTTGGTAGAAGGAAAGAGATGTATTTGAAATGAATAAAAACTCTGTGACATATTGCTATCAAAAGAAAATGGCAATTTTAAGATTTATAAATTAGGGTATATTCTGCAGATGATACAAAAATACATTGTATGAAACCTATAATTTTGTGCCATAAACATTACATGTTAGGCTATTACCCATTTTGTAGATATTTTATAAAGATAGAGAAGAGTGAAATATTTTACATTTAAAATTATTACTATAACTTTCCTATATTGATTACAAGATCTCACAAAGCAATGATTAGCATCATAAAGTATTAGGACACCACTTAGCTTAAAAGAAGAAAAGAAGATGTTCAATTTTATTCCGATTGTTAATATTTATAAAGTTAAGCTTATATTGAATTACAAGGAATTTAAAGTGAAACATTTTTCTGATAATGGATGATAATGGCTATAAAGCTAACAAAAGGAGATTCAGGAAATAGTGTTAAACAAGAAAGAAGGATTTCTGTAAGGGATAGTTAAGAAGCAAAGCAGCATTTTTATAAGAACCTGGAAACTGATTCTCAGAATTGCCTCTAACACTAAGTAGCTAACCCGCCTTGTCATTTATTAAAGTTTATGAACCTTTTGCAATCATTTCCAATTCCATTCTTTTAAGTCAATAAAATGAGTGTAATATAAAAGGATGGATATTGTCTTCTGGTTTTGAACTTTAGATATCATTCAATTCTAGAGAGAATTCTGAATATTCGATGATATCTTTACTAAATAAGAATTTTTTTTTTCTAAATTGTCCTCTCTGGTGTCATCTAAATTGCCATTTTTACTTTCTTTTTAAATCTGTATGGGGATTAAAAGTATATTAAAAAAAATTTATGTATAAACTTGACCTTTCCTTTAATGCTCTTGAATGGAAGATTATCTTTAATATAACAGATTTGTTTAAAATTTTTTTTGATATAGTGTGGGCACCATTTTCTATTCCAAGAAATTATTTCTCTCTGTAATACTCAGAGAACATTTTAGGGGTTATCAACCAGTAGCACTGATCCTAGTAAGTGAGCCCAAGGATAAATACTGATGACATACTCATTTTGCATACGGAAACACCATTAGGAAACAAGCTTCCCAAAATATATTTTATACTCCTAAATTTCAATGTTGTTACAATTTCTTACCCAATTCCTTGCTTCTTTAAGGACATCTAGTCGTGAGGATCAGACTGATTTTAAAAGAACTTGATTAAGCAAACTTCCATTCTCAATTCAAGGATAATCCAACATGTAGAATAAATATTAAAGTCAACCTTGATGTCCCAAAATGAAGATCCACTGTAGATGATCCACTTGACAAAAAGCGTAATATTAAAAGCATAATATGAAAAATCAAAAGAAATAACTCAATGTTAAAGCCAGGAGTGGTGGCTCATGCCTGTATTCCTAGCACTCTGGGAAGCCAAGGGGGGTGAATTGCCTGAACTCAGGAGTTTGAGATCAGCCTGAGCAAGAGTGAGACCACATCTCTAAAAAAAAAAAAAAAAAAAAGTTCCATGTCTTTAGTTTAAATCTTTTATCCAGTGAGAATCAATTTCTGTTAGTGGTGAAAGGTGGAAGAGTGCAGGGAAAATGTTTGAAGGTATTGTCCTGGGAAAATATTTTATGAGGAGGACCCCTCAGGCAATTGAAGCAACACCAAAACTATATTACTGGGATCTGATCAAGCTAAATAGCTTCTGCACAGCTAAGGACACTGTAAGTAAAGCAAACAGTCTTCAGAATTGGAGAAGATTTTTGCAGGTTATGTTTCTGACAAAGGTCTGATGACTAAAATACACAGAGAACTCAAACTAATCAATATGAAAACAAACAACCCCATTTCTTTGTGGGTAAAAGATTTGGACAGAAACTTCTCTGAAGATGACAGGCTCATGGCCTACAAACACATGAAACAAAGCTCATCTTCATTAATTGTGAGAGAAATGCAGATCAAAACCTCTGATATATCACCTAACTCCAGTAAGATTACCCCATATCAAAAAATCCCCAAACTGCAGATTTTGGCATGGGTGTGGAGAGAAGGGAACACTTTTTCACTGCTGTTGACACTGCAAACTAGTACAGCCTTTTGAAAAGAAGTATGGAGAAATCTCAAGGAACTAAAAGTTGACCTGCAGTTTGATTCTGCAGTATCATTGCTGGGTAGATGAACAGAAATCATTTTACAACAAAGACATTTGTGCCAGAATGTTTATTACAGCCAATTCACAATAGCCAAGTTGTGGAAGCAACCTAAATGCCCATCAACCCGTAAATGGATAAACAAATTGTGGAAGATGTATACCATGGAATACTATGTAGCCATAAAAAGAGGAAGACTTTACATCTTTTTTATTTACTTGGATGGAGCTGGAACATATTCTTCTTAGTAAAATAACTCAAGAATGGAAAAAAAATATTCAATATAGTCAATGCCATTATGAAACCAATTTATAAATACACATTCATGTGAATGATAAAACACAAAAATAGTCCAGAAAGTAGGAAGGAGAGGAGGGCGTGGAGAGAGAAGGGGGGAAGGTGAGTGGAGGGAGGGTATTTGGTGGGATCTCACCTAATGTACAAAATGGAAGTGCATATTTCAAAACAACTAAGAGTATATTATAAATGTCTTACCACAAAAATAAGTAAGTGAGGTGATGGTCATGTTAATTAGATTTAAGCTTTCCATGTTGTATATTAAATCATCACATTACACCCATAAATGTATACAGTTATGATTTAATAAAAATTAAGGAAATAAAGTAACCAGGTGTTGTGGCTAGCACCTACTACAACAAGTAGCTAGTCCCAGCTACTCAGGAGGCTGAGGCAAGAGGATCACTTGAGGTCCCTGAGGGTTGCTGTGAGCTATGATGCCATGGCACTCTAGAAAGGGAGACAAAGTGAGACTCTGTCTCAAAAACAACAACAACAAAAACAAGCAAAATAAAATAAAACATGGGTTGAGTGTAAGTAAATGATACAAAAGTATTAATAAGAAGTTCTACTCTTTTGCAGTCTTCAGACTTTTGGAACAAAAAAAAATTGGGTATTTTTAATTTGAATTAGCCTTAAGAAAATGACCTAAAGAAGATATACTTTATTAGATAAGATTTTATGGCATTACAAAAATATAACTGGCAGTGGAATATAAATCACTTGAAATTCAGTACTTAAAGATACACTTGAAGATGTTTCACAAATATCATCCATTCAAAGTTACAGGATTTCACTAAGCAAGGGGACTATAAAATCTTGTATGATGCTTTCTAGTCTAACCCTATAAATGATAAATAATATAAAAATCACAATTAACTAACCAGAGGAGTAATGTTAGCAAAAAGGCAGAGTAGATAGTCTCTCATTTGTATGCCTTTGGGGTGGGAGCACTGGGATCCAGGTAGAAGTTGTGAAAGCCTGGTGGAGCCCAAGATGAAAGAGAGTAATTTTAAAATTGCAGGCCCATATCAAGGTGTCAGGTTCACAAACTCTCGTCCTGTCTACAGACCTGGAAATTGCCCCATCTTCCTGAGGACTCACATGGCCCCACCTAGCCTTGGTCCTGCCACCAGCACCATCTTTCAAGGGACCTGGGAAGAGTCATATACATTTGTGCCTCAGGCAACAGACCTACTGATCTCAGTGTTGGCTATAGGCCCTGAAGTGGCTGATGACCTAGCTCTAGCCCCCTCCTGGCCATGGTCTAGAAGTAGTTCTGCTACCCAGGAAACCACCAGGGGACACACATATCCATGCCTATAGAGACAAACTTGCGAACTTCTACTCTACAACTGATCTTGAAACAGCCTGTGACTTTGCTTCAGCCCTTCTCAGCTGTGGTATAGAAACAGTCCTGCCTTCTCAGAGACTTTCCAGGATACATGCTCATCTACACTCTTATATAATCAGTCCTGTCGATCACAGTCTCCCTATGGATCTTAAAGTGGCCAAGTTCTAGCCCTCCTCAGCACTGGTCCAAGCACTGCTGTCAATCCAGAAACTCAGCAGAAAGTGTATGCATACATGCACCCAGAAGCAAGCCTGTAAACCAGTATTAGTTGTGGCAGCCATTGTTCCAGCCATTTTCATCAGTGGTTTGGAGATAGTCTTGCCTGCCCCGAGGAGATATGCATTCACCCAACAGAAACCTCCCAAAGACCAGCTGGAGTCACAGCTTTCCATCCATCTGGCAATAGGTTCACCACCCACAGACTCAACTGTGGAGCCTAAGGCCAGCCCTGATCACAGAGCTGGTCCTACTCAATGTACAGGAGGTAGTCCAGTCTACGCAGATACCAGATTCTATCTCTTTTAGAGATCCTGGTTAACAAGTACACCAACAACATACCCCACTGCAGACATAGCAGCCATATGGATATATTCTAACCCCACTCAGTTGAGATTCCAGAGGAAATCCCATCAACCTGGGGACCTAATAGTAGGCAGGCTTTACCTGTCAAAACCAGTCTATAAAACCTGGAAGAGATATTTGAAAGAGAGCCTGTTTTCCCCTTCCAGCATGGTAGCACAAAGTGAGAAGATACTGTCTTTAAGGAACAATGAGCCATTATCAGAAACCAAATCTGCTGATGGGTTGATATCAAACTTCTCAGCTTTCAGAACTGTGAGAATAAATTTCTGTTGTTTATAAGCTACTCAGTCATGCTATTTCTTGCCTTCTTTTTGTTATTTCAAATTAATTGAGGGAATAAATTTTTAAGTCACATTGTTCTCACTTTCAAGGTAAAGGTTAAGTTTTAGGAGAGCCCCTCACCCAGGGTGGTGTGCTGAATACCCTCACATTGTTACATTAGTTGAGATCCCACCAAATGCCACCCCAGTCATACTATTTTTTATAGTAGATCATACAGACTGTGAGAGATACCACCACAGGATACATGGATCACAAAGAAACAGGCAACGATGTCAACACCAAAGGAACCAACCTCAAATAAATGGAGATCTGAATTACCTGACATATAATTCAAAATAATTATTTTAAGGAAACTCAACATGATGCACAAGAATGCAAATAGACAACTAAATGAAATCAGTAGACAATATTTGAACAAAATGAGAAGTTTAATAGATAACAAAAAGTACCAAATTCTGGAGGTGAGAACTATAATGACAGAACTGAAAAGTTCAAGAAGCAGCCTTTACACAAACTCAGTCATTCATAAGAAAGGATTAGTCACTTCAAAAATAAATCATAGACCAATGAAACAGAATGGAGAGCCAAGAAATATGTCCACACATTGATAGTGAACTTATCTTCAACAAAGATGCCAACAACATAGAGTGGGGCAAGGGAAGTCTCTCAAGTAAATAGTGTTGGAAAAAAATGTACATCCATATGCAAAAGAATAAAACTAGACTTCATTTTCAATAGATACATTTAAAAAATCAAGTGGAATAATGACTTAAATTTAAGACCTGAAACTATGGAATTATTTTTAAAAATAAGAAAATGCTTTAAGACATTGGTCTGGGCAAGAAATTCTTGAGTAATATCCTCAAAGCACAGAAAACTGAAGCAAAATTGGCCAAATGGGATCACTTCAATCAAAAAAGCTTCTGCATGGCAAAGAAAACAATAAACAAAGAAACAGACCACATAATGAGAGAAAATATTTTTGAGCTACCCATCTGACAAGTAACTTATCACTAGAATATATAAGGAACTCCAATAACTTATTGAGGAAAAATGAATAATCTAATTAAAATATAGGCAAAGGATCCAAACAACCATTTCTCACAGCCAATATCGTATTGAATGGAGTTAAATTGAAATCATTTCCACTTAGATCAGGAACCAGGCAAGGTTGCCCATTGTCTCCATTGCTCTTTAACATTGTAATGGAAGTTTTAGCCATTGCAATTAGGGAAGAAAAGG
>CAUYPK010057578.1:0-10188 GCA_963574355.1 Loris lydekkerianus | reverse complement strand
TCCCTCCTCAGAAGCAGCATAACAAAATCCAAACTTGGCAAAGAGCCACAGTATACAAAATAATGATAAGAGGCAAAGAACCGAAATTCATTTTGGCCGGGAGCCGCATGCGGCTCTAGCCGCGTGTTCGCCACCCCTGCTCTATTCAGTAAAATATTAGCTGTGGGTTTGTCATAGATAGCTTCAATCAGTTTCAAAAATGTGTCACCTATGCCTATACTCTTCAGTGTTCTAATTAGAAAAGGATGCTGGATTTTATAGAATGCTTTTTCTGCATCTTTTGAGAGGATCATGTGGTCTTTGTTTTTGCATGATAAATGACTTTTATCTAGAATATATGAAGAACTCTTACAACTCAATAATAAAAAAGAAAAATAGGCTCGGTATCCATAGCTAAGTGATTAGGGTGCCAGCTACTTATTCTGGGGCTGGTGGGTTCGAACCCAGCCCAGGCCTGATAGACAACAATGACAAGAAAAAGATAGCCGGGCATTGTGGAGGGTGCCTGAAGTCCCAGCTACTTGGGAGACTGAGGCAAGAGAATTGCATAAGCCCAAGAGTTTGAGGTTACTGTGAGCTGTGACGCCACAGCACTCTACCAAGGGTGACATAGTGAGACTCTATCTCAGAAAAAAAAAAAAAAAACAAGTCCTGTTCTAAGAGCCTAGGTTCCTTGCAGACTGGGATTTAGGTAAACTTGTCTTCTCCCAGTTTACTGACTCAACATTTATCTCCTCTGGAAACACCCTTACAAACACACTCTGAAATAATGCTTCACCAGCCATCTAGGCATCCCTAAATCTGGTTGTATTAACCCCTAATATTAACAATTATACCTAGCAATCCCAGACTGGTTTCATTTCTTTTAGGTAAATATCTTTACCTAAAGATAAAGGGGTTCAGTGGCACATACCTGTCATCCTGCACTTTGGGAAGTCAAGGCAGTAGGATTGCATGAAGCCAGAAGTTTGAGACCAGCCTGGGCAACGTAGCCAGATCCTGTTGCTATAAAAAATCAATTAGCCAAGTGTGGCAAACACCTGTAGTCTCAGCTACTTGGCAGGAAGATCACATGATCCCAGGAATTCAAGGTTACAATGAGCTATGAGGGAGCCACTGCAGTTCGGCCTTGAGGACAGAGCTAGAGTTTGTCTCAAAAGAAGGGAGGGAGGGAGTGGAAAGAAGGAAAAGGGAGGAAGGTAGAAAGGAAGGAAGGATGCAAGTTGCTGTGAGCTGTGATGCCACAGCACTCTACCAAGGGCGACATAGTGAGACTCTGTCTGAAAAAAAAAAAAAGAAGGAAAGAAGGAAAAACAAATGTCCACATAAAGACCTGCAGGTGAATGTTTATAGCAACTGTATTCACAATAGCCCCAGACTGGAAAAAACCCCAATATCTATCAGTTGGTGAGTAGAAAAAGAACTCTTGGTATATCCATGCATTGAAATGCTATACAACAATTAAAAAGGAATAAACTACTGATATATGCAACAACACTGTTGAATCTTATAAACCAAGTGAAATAAGCCAGACAAAAACATCAACATATCATAGGATTTCACTCCTATGACATTCTGGGGGTGGGGGTGGGGGTGTGGAAAAAAGGGGAAAGATATCAGATCCTTAGTTTTAGGGAGTAAAGGTGGGGCGCAAAGGATCAATTATAACAGGGCTCATGAATGGAGGTATCTTTTGGGGGTGTTCTATATCCTGATTGTAAATGTTTGCCAAAACTCATTTAACTATATAGTAAATGTTAGGTGCTAGAGCTATAAAGTTGAAAAAGATAAATGTGGTCCCTATGCTCATAGAATTTACAGTTCAGGGGGCATGGACAATAAATAGTACTAATGCATAAGGGTAGGTGAGGGCTATGTAATTAGGGGATCCTAACTTAGACCCTGGGATCAAGGAAGTCCTTCCTATGTGTGGAACCTACCTGGAAGTTGAGACCTTTAGTACTAGTAGCCAAGTAAAAGGTAAGGAGTGTTCCAGGTAGAAGAAACAGAACTCCCAAAGTCCAGAAGAAGTTCAGTTTTACCCAACATAGTGCAGAGATGAGGAGAGACTGGACCAAAACACAAACTGGTGTATCACGTTAAGGATTCACGGTTTCATCTAAAAGCTGTCATCAAAACCATCGAAAGGTTTTTAAGCAAACGATAGGGTGATCAGGTTTACATTTTTACAAGTTAACTCCAGTCACTGAGGGAAAAGGAAAGGAGCAAACTTGAAATGTTGGTTTGCAATAATGTAAAAGATGTAATGGCTTTGAGCATACATAGTCTTAAATAGTTGAATCAGAGATGTTTGGGAGATAAAAGAGTGAATGGTTTGCTTCAAAGCCACTAAGACTCTCTATTTTTCAGAAAGTAAAAGGTTCCCCATTAGAGTAGAACACTGCCTCTTATTAGATTAGAACTTTGAGATTTGACCAAAGAGCCCTCTTAACTATGATTAACGTTAACAGTTGTTCCTTGTTAGTATAGTGGTTTAAGTTTAAAAAAAACATTTAACGGTCTTTGCCACAGGGTTAAACTTTTTTTGTTACTTTGTTCTTAACAAAATAATTAAATAATAATAAATTTGATATTTTTATATCAGATAAATTTGAACCTTAAACTATTCAAATTGCATTTTCAGTTAGAAATGAAATGTAGAAAAAATATATCAGACACATCTAATGCCTTTTTTTACTATTCCAGATCATGCATAAGTATATCATGCCCCTCTTTAGACTTAGGTAAACTCAATATTTCTTGGCACCTTTTTTTTTTTTTTTTTTTTTTGGAGTGATTCAGACTTCTACATCCATCCATAGCCTCTGCCCTCTCATTAGTACCGAATCCCGAAGCTGGTGTCATTTTGCCTGACCTTTACACTATGTAGTATCTTACCAACAGTTACCTAAAACTACTCTCTGCTTTTCCCAGTCCTTTGAATAGCTTTCCTGTAGGGATTCAGGATCTTTTCACTCCCACATGGAAAACAAAACAATAGATTACAGCCAGGTGGTAATCAGATCAGTGTACAATTTTTGAGCAAATTTTCCCCAATTGGAATATAACTATATACTCGAGTATAAGCCGAGTTTTTTCGGCACACATTTTGTGCCGAGTTCAGGTTTTTCAGCACAAATTTTGTGCTGTAAAAACTCGGCTTATACTCGAGTATATACGGTAATAGTTTTCTCATATCTTAACATCAGCTAGTGCTCATTTGAAAAAGAAAATAGCGTAATCTTAATTTATATTGAACTGTTACTTAGTAAACAACTAATGCAGCATTAGTACTTCTGATAAATCGATTTTTAAAGGGGCTTGGTGTTAACAAAAATCAAGTTTGCCATTTTTTTCTAAATGCAATGGAATAGAACCATACATTTTAAAATTAATTTTAAGTAGCTTTATCTTCATTCCTTCACTCTTCACTACCCACTCACCAACCCCTGTTTTCCTAGACAACCTGAAACTTTTTATACCTTCTTCCTCTAAGTTCCCACATGCCAGACTTTCTTCCAGGCAGCTCCCTACTGTTTTCCCCACATGAGCTGGGCAAGTCAGAAAAAGCCAACAGCCTGGGTAGCTCTCCCTGCATGTGCAGTGTCTGGGATTACTCTGAAACTCAAGTTGTTATAACAAAACACCACAGACCCCACAGGCTTAAAACAACAGATATGTATTTTCTTACAGTTCTCCAAGTCTAGAAGTTCAAGATCAAAATGTCAGCAGGTTTGATTTCTTTTGAGGCCTCTCTCCTTGGCTTTCAAATGGCTTTTTTTGGTATTCACATATCCCTGGTATCTCTGTCCTCTTTTTATAAATACACCAGTCAGCCTGGGTAGGGTCCACACTCACAGCCCCATTTTACCTTAATCACCTCTTAAAGGTCCTATCTCCAAATGCAGTTACGTTATGAGGTGCTGGGTGTTAGGGCTTCAACACATGAACTTTGTGAGGACACACATGATCTCCTGACACTGTACAAAGCTTCAGTCATCACTAGATTCTCAGGAGCTGCTGACCCCTGGAATGGCATCTGAACCTGAACCCTGATGGAGGCAACTCTCTGGCGTATTCTCTGTTCAGCTATAACCTTCCCTCCTACCTAATGACTTAGAGGACAAAGAGGCCATTTGGTGTGAGTTCCCAGAAATCCCCTTAACCTCAAGACTCAAGTCTTTGCATATCTAGTATTCGTTTCAAACACACTCAGCACGCCCAGGTGCCATATCTGGGGGACTTATTTTCTGTACTCCAACATGTTTAAGCCCTTGATTGAAGCTATCTTTAAATCCAGCTTCACCTGTTTTGTCCCCATTATTTTTAAAGCTATTTGAATTGCTTTTCTGTCACTGCAAGTAAAATGATAATAATCACTTTCTATGAACTGTAGTCCTGAGGTAGTATATGTGGTGGAAAAGAGGTCAGACTCTGCAGCCAGAATTTTATTCCAGCTCTATCTCTTACTAGATTGCCTTACTAAGAAGATCCCTCCTTTGTAAAGTGGGAATAATAATAAAACCCATTATATGGAGTTGAAAGATTTGAGTTTTTGACCCAAAAGGAAGAGGCTAAAGCATAAAAGATGACTTAAAGAGTTTACCTGAGCCAAGTAAAGAGCTACCCAGAAGACTCAGACTCTAGTAAGCTTAGATAGGAACTTCGTTTAGCCTTCGTTGCAAGCAAATTTTTAACGGCAAAAACCAAAAGATAAGAGGGAGTGGGCTGGCAGAAAGTTGTTTGTCAGGAATTCTCAGTGGTTTATAGACATAACATTGATAAATGATTGTCTATATTGTGTCAGGCTATAGAATGTGGGATATAGTGTCTGGTATGGCATTATTATGTTAATTTATAGCTATTCATGGCAATATCAAGCAGTTTTAAGAGATGAATACACGGCCCAAAGCAGGGAGTAGGACATAATGGCTGTCTCATTTTAATGACTCTTTGGGCCTGATAGTTTAAAGAGACTTGCATCCCTCAGATAAAAATTTTCTTTTGTTTTCTAATAGTAAGATAATGAGAACATAAAAAGCATTTAATGAAGTGCAGTTACCACCAATCCTAGAGACTTGTAGCATGAATAATTGAAATCAAACAAGAATAGCAACATTCTTCTCACCAGTTCATGAAATAATTTCCAAGATAAAACCAAATGTTAGGCCACAAAACAAATCTCAATAAATTTAAAACATCAAAATCATATCAAGTATCTTCCCAGACCACAGTGGAATAAGACTAGAAATCAATTCCAAGAGGAACTGTCCAAACTATACAAATACATGGAAATTAATCAACCTACTCCTGAATAATTTTTGCATCAATGACAAATCTAGATGGGAATGAAAAAATTTTTTAAAATGAACAAAACTAGTGACACAACTTATCAAAACCTCTGGAACATAGCAAAAGCAATGCTAACGGGAGTTTATAGCATGAGACATCTATATTAAAAGGTGGAAAGATCACAAATTAACCTAATGTTGTACTTCATGGAAGTGGAAAATAGGGAACAAACCAAACTCAAAGCTAGCGGAAGAAAAGAAATAATAAAGATCTGAGTGGAAGTAAACAAATTGAAAACAAAAATAATAATAATAAAATCCATGAGACAAAAAGTTGGCTGTTTGAAAAGATAAACAAAAGTTGTTGGCTCCTTGAAAAGATAAACAAAACAAAATTTTGTTGGTTAATTGATTAACCAAGAAAAGAAGAGAGAAAATTCAAAGAAGCTCAATCAGAAATAAAAAAGGGGATATTACAACTAATACCACAAAAAAACAAAAGATCATCGGAGACAACTATAAATATCTCTACACCCACAAACCAGAAAATCTAGAGGAAAAAGATACATTTCTGGAAACATACAATCTCCCAAGCTTGAATCAAGAAGAAAGAGAAAAACAGACCAATAGCAAGTTGTGAGATTGAATCAGTAGTAAAAAAACAACAAAAAGAGCCCAGGACCAGATGGATTCACTGCCAAATCCTATCAGAGGTACAGAGAAGAAATGATACCAATCATACTAAAACTTTTCCAAAAGCTCAAGGAGGGAATTCAAGCTACTTTAGTCTACAAAACCAATATCACCCTGATAGCAAAGCAAGGAAAGGATGCAACAAAAATAGAAAACTAAAGACCAATATTCCTCACATGTATAGATGCAAAAAATCCTCAACAAAATACTAGTAAACTGAATATACATGTATACACACATACACACACATACACACACACACACACACACACACATATATATATATATACACACACATATATATTTAAATTTCAGAATTTTATAAGGTTACACATGTTTTGGTTACATAATTTGCTTTTATACATTTTAAGTCAAATTTATAAGTGTGCCCTCCACTGAGAATATGCGCAATGTACCAGTTAGGTATTAATTAACCCAATCCTTCCTCCCCCCTTCCATCTACTTGATTTCCATTGAGTTTTTTTTTTTTCTTTTTTAGAGACAGAGTCTCACTTTGTCACCCTCAGTAGAGTGCTGTGGCATCACAGCTCACAGCAACCTTCAGCTGTTGGGCTTAGGCAATGCTTGCCTCAACCTCATGAGTAGCTGGGACTACAGGCACCCGCCACAACATCTGGATTTTTTGTTGTTGCTGCAGTTTGACTGGGGTCGGGTTTGAACCCGCCACCCTCGGTATATAGAGCAGGCGCCCTACTCACAGAGCCACAGGCACCGCCTTTCCATTGAGTTATATTTCCAGGTATACACATAAGTGTTGATCAACTACTTCCAATTTAGTCCTGAGTACATGTGGTGTGTGTTTTCCATTCTTGCCATACTTCACTTAGAAGAGTGATCTCCAGTTTCATCCAGGTTGGTACAAAAGACACTAGATTTCCTTTTTTTGTTTGTTTGTTTGTTTATGGCTGAGTAGTAAGTACTCCATGGTATACAAAAGGGTGGCCATACAGTTCCTGTGGAATTAAAAATTGCATACTATTTTAAATTGTGCACCAACTTTATGGCCACCCTGTGTACCACATTTTATTAATCTGCTTGTGTATTGATGGGAGCTTGGGTTGTTTCCACATTCTTGCAATTGTGAATTGTACTGCTATGAACATTTGAGTGTAAATGTCTTCTAAATAAAACGTCTGGGAGTCTCATAAAACATAAAATAGCTGTTAGTGTCCTCCAAAGGCTTATGGTATAGCCAGGAATCAAATTCCCCCACATGTGGTTTCTGCCTGACACAGCAGGCACCTTGCAAGCCAGGCATGGTGGTACACACCTGTAGCCCCAGATACTTGGGAGGCTGAGATGGGGGGATTGGTCGAGTCCCTGAGTTTAAGACCAGCCTGGGCAACATAACAAGACCGCATCTCTTGACCCTTCAGAGCAAGATGGCGGCCAAGTAACAGCTTCCCTGCAACTGGGCACAGTGAGTCTAGGGAGATAAGACTCATCCAGGCATCTCTGGCTGGTGGGATCTCCCTATAATCATCCCTATGAGGAGACAACAAGGGCCTTCTGGACCCCAAGAGGAGGACAAAAACAGTGGAAAACTGGCAAGTGGTTGCGTGTGTTCGATCAACCTAATCTCATCGGCAGCCATAAGTACAAGCAGCAGTGAGACTACAAACCAGAAAGGCCTTACCTGTGAACTGTTTTGGTGTTTTTGGACTTGGCACTAAGTTGAACTGCTTTGGGGAGGGCTTGAGCAGGAGTGCGAAGAACTTTGTCTGGGCCCCAGACTGAGCCGCTGAGTCGGATGGCTAATAGTGTTCAGCTGTGGGCCGCAGGGAGCCATTGTGAGAGAACTTCCCAGGCAAGCTCCGCCTTCAGGGTCCCAGAGCAAGGATTGGGTGGGAGCAAATAACCTAGTGACTGAGCAGCCTAAAGGCAAGGCTCAGCTGCCTTACAGCCTTAAGCCTCAGGGGCAGAGTGAGACCAGTTTTGGCACACTTGAGCCTTGGGCTGTTGTCCCGGGTAGAGTGCCATGGTGTCACAGCTCATAGCAACCTCAAACTCCTGGGCTTGGTGCTGCCCAGATCTCCACAAGAGCTGCGCCATGACCCCCAACCCGGGACTGGCACCCGCCGGGCCTCCACATGCCTTGACCAGAAACTGTGAGAGCCACACAACTCTGCATCCTCCCTCCTGTTACCTCCCTGCCTCCACACTGGCTTGCTCATCTGGCCAGGGACTGTGGTAGCCGTGTGCCCTCCAGAGCCCTCCCTGCCTCTGTACAGAGCCCTTCTCCTGGCCAGAGACTGCTGGAGCCTTGGGCTCTCTGGGCCAAAGTCACTGGGTACCAGGCACTTCCAGAAGTGTGTGCACCACCTCCCGCCCTATTGCTGAATCCAGGTGTGTCACACTCCAGAGCTGCTTCCACAACCAGAACTCCCTGGATGGGGAAGCCCCAGAGGCACTACACAGGGTCACTCCCTACAAAGATCGAGCAACAATAGAGTGATCCTGCTTAGGTCTAATCTTGGAGAGACACCTCCCCAACTCTGAGGAAGGCCAGAGGCAACGGTGAAAAACAATCATGAGGTGAAATCAACAGAAAATCTCTGGACTTATGAATAATAAGAGTAGATCAACTCCCCCAAGGATCAATGGGGCAGACACAGCACAAGATCCCATGCACAAAAAACATCTGAGATGTCAGAAATCAAATTCAGAATCTGGATAACAAATAAGATCGAATTAGAATTCCAAGCAGTGACCCAAAACATATCTCAAGAATTCAACGAATTCAAAGAACAAATGACCAAAGATTTTGACACATTGAGACAAGAAGTTGTAGCCCTCAAAGATCTGAGAGACACAGTAGAATCCCTCAATAATAGAATGGAGCAAACAGAAGGAAGGATTTCTGACATTGAAGACAAAGCTTTTCAACGCTCCCAAACTCTCATAGAGGAAGACAAACAGAGGGAAAAAACAGATCAATCTCCCAGACAGCTCTGGGATAATTTGAAGAAAACCAATATTTGTCTTATGGGGATCCCTGAAAGCGATGAAGTGGCTTCACGAGTCACAGAGTCTCTTCTCCACGAGATTATGAAGGAGAACTTTCCAGACATGCTAAGAGATTCTGAAATTCAGATAGCAGACAGTTTTAGAACTCCAGCACGACTCAACCCAAATAAGACATTCCCCAGACACATCATAATCAATTTCACTAAAGTTAATATGAAGGAGAAAATTCTGAAAGCATCCAGATGAAAGAAAACCATCACCTACAAGGGGAAGAATATTAGAATAACTGCAGATCTCTCTGCTGAAACCTTCCAAGCTAGAAAAGAGTGGTCATTGACTTAAAATCTCGTAAAACAAAATAACTTTCAACCCAGGATCCTGTAGCCAGCTAAACTGAGTTTCAATTATGATGGAGAAATTAAATACTTCAATGACATTCACACGTTGAAGAAATTTGCCATAACTAAACCACCTCTCCAGGATATTCTCAGACCTATCCTCCATAAAGACCAGAATAATCCTCCACCACAAAAGTAAACGCACCCAGAACATTTGATCAAATTCCACCTTCCACAGTTGCAAAAAGATTAAAAATGTCCACCGGACTCTCAAAAGGCTTATCAATATTCTCAATTAATGTGAATGGTTTAAATTGTCCTCTAAAGAGGCATAGGTTGGCTGACTGGATACAGAAACTGAAGCCAGATATCTGCTGTATACAAGAGTCGCATCTTACATTAAAAGATGAATATAGACTCGAGGTGAAGGGATGGTCATCTATACTCCAGGCAAATGGAAAGCAGAAAAAAGCAGGCATTGCAATCCTATTCGCAGACGCAATATGCTTTAAACGAACCGAAATAAAGAAGGATAAGGATGGACACTTCATATTTGTTAAAGGTAATACTCAATATGATGAGATTTCAATTATTAATATTTATGCACCTAACCAGAATGCACCTCAATTTACAAGAGAAACTCTAACAGACACAAGCAACTTGATTTCCTACAGCTCCATAGTAGTTGGAGATTTTAACACCCCTTTAGCAGTGCTGGATAGATCCTCCAAAAAAGAGCTAAGCAAAGACATTTTAGATTTAAACTTAACTATTCAACATCTGGACTTCACAGACATCTACAGACCATTTCATCCCAACAAAACTGAATACACGTTCTTCTCACCAGCCCACAGAACATACTCCAAAATTGACCACAT